>JACXGJ010001457.1:0-83413 GCA_016801105.1 Esox niger | reverse complement strand
CCACCAACCGCAATCATCCTGAATGAGGGCCGAGTATTGCCAGCAGAGCACACCCCAATGCACAAGTGTGCAACAGAGGGACAGCTACAAGCCAGTGACTCCGCCCCCGAATGGCATTGGAGGGAGAGCATCCCAGTGGCGATGAGAGCCCACCTGGCAAGACAGCAAGGGTGGACAGTATCAGGCCTTTCTGGTCACCATAAAATGTAACTGAACTTGAGCAGTTCTGCAAAGAAGAGTGGTCAAATATTGCAATGTCTAGATGTGCAAAGTTAGTTGAGACATATCCCAACAGACTAAAGGCTGTAATTAAAGCAAAAGGTGGTTCAACAAAATACTGAAACAAGGGGGTGAGCCTTTTTCCAACTCAGTGACAGTTTAAAAAAAAAAACTGACATGTTGGTGTTATACCTTTCACTTGGATGTCATAAGTTGCACTGAGTAAATACAGCTGAATGAAACAGAAACTATGTCTGTCTTCATTTCAGGCTGCAAAGCAACAAAATGTGATTATTTACAGGGTGGTGATTCTTTTCTATACCCACTGTAAGTATGTGCCTCTGCTTGAGAGTTAGTAATAGGAGACAACATCAATTTTCATCAACTGAGGAGGAGAGGAATCTTATTTTATTAGAGATAACTCTACCACCCTATATCATTTTTTTATTATTTGGGAAAATGTAACTGGATGACCTGCAAAAGTGACAATCCTGTATTACAATGCTCAGAAGGCACTTTCCAAAGGAGTGAAATGCATTGTCTTTGATGTGGAATCGTGTTACAGCAATTTCCGTGCAGGTGCAAAGCCCTGCCATTTTGATAGGGACACACCACACGAGTGGTCTGACAGCTGCAAACAACAGAATGCAATAAATGAAAATGTTTATTTATTTCAACAATATTCAAATGAGCTTAATTTGTGATTTACTTAGGGATAGTTAGTTAAGCTGGCCCAGATAGCTTAATAAGTTCCTTGTCACAACATTATTGTTAATATTTAGACTTTAACACATTTGCAAACATTTAAATTGGTTGAATAAGAACCACAGGAACTCACTGGTTGGACAGTTAACTGCCAGTAAAGGTAAAATAACTTGAAAACTTTTATTTAAATGTACGTAAAAATGCTGCAGTTATTTCTCAAAGCTTTTCAAAAAAGTAGTTTTTCAAATGTATTAGCCAACTAAATATCTGCTGAAGTAAAAATATTTGTTTTTAACTGTAAACAGCTTGCCAACTAATTTATGCTAATTTAGGTCAAGAAATGTCCCCTGGAATATAGTGGGTGGGGTTGAGGAGGTGGTGGGTAAAGATCAGGAACTAGTGGGTAGAACTCAGGGGCAGCTGATGTAACATCTGGGGATATAGGGTGTGGATGGAAAAGGATTTGAAGAGGTTGCAAGTTGGGGGCAAGTGTGGAAGGTAAGGGTGGAGCTTTAAAAGAGGATAGGGTAGGTAAGGTAGAAAGAAAGTGTGGTGTCTGATGTCTCATTGCACAGATGTTGTAAAAATGTTTTTGCTGTTTTAGTTGCTAATTTTTGTTTATTTGATAATTTCATGCACATTTAGATTTTCTTAGACAATCATCCAAGTAACTTCATGGGCTCACCCACAAATTGAGATTCTTGGACAACTAATCTTTCCAATAGTAACTGCTGTACTGGCTTCTGGTGTATCACATCTCCCTCTTTCATTGCCAAGTGCAGCCGCACAACCTCCCAACCCTGGTGGTTCACTGACTCACCAATCATGCTGAACAATGCCTACCATTGAAATTTCAATGTTTGCCTTTAATTGACAGATGGAAATCATTAATGCCAAACCCAGTAGCCATAGTGACTCCACAACTTAGTCATCCATATTCAGGGCAAAAAAATATATTTTCAGCACAGTGTTTCAGAGGGGAAACATCAAACTTTGTTTGGCACAGGCCATGCGGTGATTTTAATGTAACTGCTCTTGAAAAGGCCCTTCAGTTTTGCAGCATGTTTTGGAGCTGAGTCACAACACTGTCACCTTTTCCACCCTGGTTTTTGAGTACTATTTACTCAAAGAGTTATAATTTCCATGATTTGGATGAATGGGGCTGCTGGAGCTACAGCTGGTTACCATTTTGTTAATCAGCCTTTTAGTTCAGTTCTGTATGAAATGTAAGCATAGTATAATGTGGAAGGAGGGAAACATCACGGAATTCCTTGTTCTGTCGAAAGATGAATTATTCTGGATGTTTCAAAATTAAAGTCACCTGCTTCATCACAAGAAAAATACAGATTGGCCTTAAACCAAAAGTAAAAGTTTATTTTAAGTTGAAATATGTGATTTAATTGTTATTATTTTTTATATTAGATGTATGTTGATCTTAATGACATGGATGTTGATCTTAAAAGACATTGGATGTCCATTCATTTTTGTGGTTTACTGAGGTAGACAAATGTTAAGGAAATTCACCGGCAAAGAAAACTATAACTTGTGATTAAAAGAACAAAAATCAACACAGGATGAGGGATTGCTGAAGTTCCTTGTTGTCCCAGTAAACACTGCATCTGATAGGGAGGTAGATTCTGGCACCCTTGAGCTGCTGCCTGCGTCAAAAGTTCAGAGTTTATAGTATTTTACTAGAGTGGTTAAACCCTTTCATACATCAATGTCCAATTATTGTACTACTTAATTAATGCATGAAGTGTGTGCAGAAACACAGACAAAATCATAATTAGTCAAGCTGGTACAAATAGTTAAAATGGCTAATCACAGTGAGACACTTCAACCCAAATGTGCAGATATTTCTGTAATAATTTGTCAAACTTTATTGGCAAAAAGTTGTCAAACCAAACCCTGTAGCACAACCTTTAAATGGAGCACTCAGCTCATCTTACAGTAGATCTGTTTAACTTCAAGTTCCGGAAGGAAGCCATAATTACTCCTGGCTATGTTATAATTTAGTTAAAGATCAGAGATGTAAGTTTTGGTAAACAAATTGTTGCGCACCCCCACACACACCCCTCTAGGGTTTAAGCTTTGTCATGACAAGCTCTCAGCCAGTGAGTCATCAAGACAAGTAATGTGGCTACAGATCAGTTTCTATGTTCTCTATGATTTTATATGTTATAAAGTGACCAGAGTAATAAGATGGTCATTAAATTAGAGGCAGTTCACTTCTGTGGGATGGATTCTCCCACCTCGTTTTATCTTTTATTTAATGTCCTTTTTAAGATACTTCCAGAAATATATATATATATATATATAATGTCCACGACTGGATATATCAATCAATAAAAGTTATTTTATACAGCCCTTTCAACTTTAGCAGTTGTCACAAACTCTTTTTCCAATAGCCTGCCTGAAATCACAAAAAAACAAGTAACAAGTGTTAATGCACAGTGTGAAACCATTTTGTGGAATCAGACTCTGAGGGGTGGCCAGTTCTCTTCTGACTGTGCTGGGTGAACAACAGAATCCAAGTCAGCTGCTTTACCAAATGGACAAGGGTAGGGACAATCAGGTGGGGTGTGGACAGTGCCCTGAATGAGTCATCAGCCAGCAAATTGACCTGTAGCACAACCAGGAGGACTTTAGACAGGGATAGCAATAAGTCAGGTAGTCCTGAGGCATGAGGTGAAATGCCCCGTTTACGTAGTTGGCATGCAATAAAGTTGCAATAAAATAGAATAATTCTGCCCAATATTTATTTTATAAATGTATTTGTCTGACAACAGTCAATATGTTCATATAACAATCTAACAAAACCAATTGCTTTTTTGAGTAAGAAAATAAATATTTCCTCCAATTTACCCTACTGTTCAATCACTTATTATGACGTGGAAAATTCAGGGATCTCTTGATACCAAGCCAAGTTCAGGTAGACCAAGAAAGATTTCAGTGAAAACTGCCAGATGAAATGTTCAGGATACAAAGAGAAACCCACAGGTAACCTCAGGAGAAATACAGGCTGCTCTGAAGAAGGACGGTGTGGTTGTTTTCAGGAGCACATTACGAAGATACTTAAACAAAAATTAGCTGCATTGTTCGAGGTGCCAGAATGAAGCCTTTACTGCACCAATGCCACAAAAATGCCCAGTTACAATATGCCCAATAACATTTTGACATGCCTCACAGCTTCTGACACACTGTAATTTGGAGTGACGAGACCAAAACAGAGCTGAATGGTCACAACCATAAGCGCTATGTTTGGAAAGGGGTCATCAAGCCCTATAGTGAACAGAATACCATCCCCACTGTGCAGAATGGTGGTGGCTCACTGATGTTTTGTGGGTGTGTGAGCCCTAAAGGCGCGGGGAATCTTGTGAAAATTGATGGCAAGATGAATGCAACATGTTATCAGAAAATACAGAGAGACAATTTGCATTCATCTGCACTAAATCTGCGATTTGGATGCTTTTGGACATTCCAGTACAACAATGATCCTAAGCACAAGGCCAAGTGGACCCTCCAGTGGTTACAGCAGAAAAGAGTGAAGGTTCTCGAGTTGCCATCACGGTCTTCTGACATTATTATTGAGCCACTCAGGGATCTCAAATGTGCAGTTCATGCAAGACAGCCAAAGACTTTGCATGATCTGGAGGCATTTTGCCATGTTGAATGGGCAGCTCCACCACCTGCAAGAATTCGGGGCCTCATAAACAACGAATATTACAAAAGTCAGCACTCTGTCATTGATGCTTAAGGAGGCAGTACACACAAATATGAACTAAGGGTATGCAGAGTTTTGAACTGGGGTAATTTCATTTTTGTCTTTGTTGCCATGTTTTGTTTTAAGATTGTGCCTTTCTATAATAACCTACAGTTGAACATGAATCCCATAAGAAATAAAATAAATGTGTTTTGCCTGCTCACTCATGTTTTCTTTAAACATGGTACATATGTTACCAATTCTCCAAGGGCATGCAAACTTTTGAGCACAACTGTATACATTGAAGGGCGTGTCAACCTAGCAGAGAGTGCATCTCAAACCCCCATGCTGTCATAATTCTGGGTTGTGGACAGACAGGCAGAGGCAAAACGGTCATTGTAGTAGTAATCCATAGTTTTAATGGTGAAAACAAGTAGGGTAGAAACAAACAAACTTAAAGCAGAATTAGATGACTGGGCACTATAGCCTTCGGCTGACAACCAAAATGAACCACATTCATTTGGGCAAACAGTCAACTTAAATAGGTTCCCCAATTGGAGGCAATAACCAACACCTGCCTCCAATTGGGGAGACCGAAGCAACATAGAGGTGCCTAGAGGCACCTCTTCTGGCCATGTCCTGACTATGGCCCCAGCCAGTGCAAATATGTCTAGGGGCCTAGCCAGGATGTGACACATGCCAGATGTGTGTCAATTTAAACATTTCACCTTCCTGAGGTTTGGCAGAGTGCAACAAACAGAAATAATCTAAACATATATGTGTCTGTTGTTCTCATTATCTAGGCACATTGGTCTTCTAATGAACTATACATTTGTATTGTCTTAATGCCGTGTGAATATTTCATTATAAATGCTCAGATTCCAAACTAGTGTTAGAAAGTAAAAGTCTGCATTCCTCGGATTCACAGGGATGCCCAAACATACTGTTCAGACCAGCCCTTGTCCCCAGTCGCATAAACGAATGCAACGTAACAACAATAAAATGTATTTTATAAAGCCCTTCGAAAATATTTTTCTACAAACAGCAGTTAACGCCTAGTGTTTTTACCGACAACCAGCGCAGAAACCCAAAAGAGCCATCAACAGCAACAGTTGGTGCACAGTTGTTAGAAAACTCCTCGTCCTGACGGTGGTATAGTTACTAGGTGTCTTCCCTTGGGTTCTGGCTAGAGGACAGTCCTCCCAGTGGAACGTGTAACACCCAGCCTTAGCTTTATCACAGTTTATTGCATTGTAAATATTGGGGACTGTGATAGGGGCTGGACACTGCCAAGCTCGAGGGGTTTGGGGGGGAGTGGCATATTAGCTAATATCAAGACAGGAAAGGCTGACCCATCCTCCTGGTAAAATAAGCAGTGTAGAACTAAAGGCTTTTGTAAGAATATGACTCGGAGGCAGATGTTTTGGTTCCAATTCCAGAGAGTGCAAAGGTAGTTTTAATGAACAAATCCAGAGGCAAGCAATTGGTTTGGTCAGGCAATGGTCGATACACAGGTAATCCAAGCAAGAACAGGGCAACACAACAAAAAGGATGCTAAAGGCAGACTGTCCAATAAATATAAAGTGGTCAGTACAGGGAAAAAGCTCAGGCAAAAGTACAGAAGGACTAAGCAAACTCGACAAAACCAAAGACAGGCTAGGGTCAAATAGGTAATTGAGAATGGGGTGGAATGGTGCGTTTGTGTGAACTGAGATCTTGGCATTCGGAGGCCGTGTTATCCTGTTGAGGCTGTTGAGTGTTGCAGTTGCCTGCAGTGACAGATGGGCCCTCTCGGAAGGAACACTGTTTCCTAATGGAGAAAAGAGTAGTAACTACGAGGTGTCCGCCCCAAGGTTTAGACTGGAGGACAGTGCGTGTATGTGTGCAGATTTTTTTGTGTGTCTGCAATTTGGATTGTCTTATATTTAAACTGCATTAATCGAGCTGCATACCAGTAGACTCCAAACATAAATGCAAACTCTAGATTTACAAATAGACATTGACAGCTTTCTTTTGCATGCCCTAGAGCTGCCTGATTGAAAAAAAACGTGAGGCCAATTGTCCAAGTACTTGTAGCAACCTAAAATGTTAGGAATATGTACAAATTGTGCATTCTTTTCTAAATGGTCAATCTGCAGTTTAATGGATGAAAAAATTCTCAAATTAAAGTTGAAAGTCTGCACTTCAACCCCATAGTATTTCCCTCATTTCAAATCCAAAGATAGAAATGTGTCGCTTTCCAAATTCCTTTGAGGCACCTTGTAATTTTAACATTCCACAATAACAGGTCATTACAGTGGTTAGGATGAAAATCCCTTTAAACCCTTTATGTGGTCTATTCAAAACACTTACTTTACTCTATTAAATTGTTGGTTGTAGGACTGGTGTGCATTATACAGCATGGGGGTTTATACCTTTCACCTGTAGTCTTTGAAATTGTAACTATTGTGATCTGTATATCATCACAGTCCACTTAAAGTATGCATATTTTATTATTCTCTTGAAATTAAGCTAAGGAGACATAATTTAAACATAATTAAGTCATCAGCTTTCAAACAGTTAGGCTGATTGTAAAATGTTTGTAATGCACGACATGCATGAGGTAAGCGTAAGCTAGCTGGACCGATAATTCCTTCTGACAGGTGAATGACTTGCAGCACCAAAATGCTCTCTTGAACCAATGGCAAGAACACTGTTCTTATGGTTGTGATTTTAATACAACTTTACAACTTAATTCATTTTGATCTTCTGTAACTGGGGTTATTATGTCGACGTGCCAAGATTTACTGAGGGCTCTTTTGTAAAAGTTCCATATTCATCATATCCCAGTAACTCCTCAGTGTTAAGGGCAATGACATGCATGCACACACACTAAGGATGTGATTGCACACATTTTTTCAACTATTATCAAAACCAAAGACATTTCTCTTTGACATTTCAAAGAGATTTTATGAAAAAATTAAGAAATTTTAAGCAGTAAATTAAGTGGGCTTCCACACATGTGAAAGAAAGCTTGTATGGAGTACTTAGATTGAACATTTTAAAATATGCCATTAGTTTGTTTCTGTTAGCGCTACACAATTAATAAAACATTAAAATTCTGACATTGACATGTCCACAATTATATCACCAGCTTCCACGATATGATATATATTTTTTAAATATACAATGATATCCCCTCCAATGAAATGTGCTAGAATTCATTCATTCAAGTTCTCCATGCACAAAGGGCTCTCTCTCACCCTGCATGGCTTGCACATGCTGCCTAAATCCCAAATGTGAATTTCCTTTTTTTCTTTTAATAGAACAATTTGATAATTGATGCAAATTGAAAACTATGTGAAAAAGAAATGTTCTGTCAAAGCAAAACACATTTTTAAACCCAATACATTAGGGTATATTGCCTTTTCTGACTTCCTTCTATAGACAGCTTGTGGGCTGCAATGGGTGTAATATACAGGGAGTGCCATGAATTTGCAGCTGTTCCTGTAATGTTGCTGCTGGCCTTTTGGTAGCCATTCTGAAGAGCTTCCTCCTTCCCCTATCCTGATCTTTGCAATGTACTTAATGATTGTCTCCATTAAACATGTAATGACTTGTAATAATTTTTTAACCCTCTCCTGAGCTCCTGTACCATTCAACATCTTGTAATTCTTTTGGTAGCTCCATTGCTTCCTCTGCAGTATGCAACATAGAAGCTTTCAAGGAAATCATACAGGATGAGCTGATTATATTTAGAGCTAATCCAAATCTTTAACAGCAAATTAAGTTTATACCTAATTTGGAACTACATTTATATGTTTAATTTATACCGTTCCCATGTTTGTCTTAACAGACCTGTCAAATGTTTCTTTTACATGGATTATATAACAATACAAAAAATGTACTATGCTTCTGACTTATTGTATTTATTAGTGTTGGTTATTATTACTTTTAGTTTTTTTGCAGTTGAAATTTGAAGTACAATTTTGAAGTACACAGGCACAAAGTTATGATCAGCGAGCAAATAGTAAATCTTCACAGGTCTCCTGGTAAAGGCTCATCCTCCAATCTTCTCCTTTTCCTCCATGCTGGTACCTGAATGGTGCCCTGGCTTGAAAGGAATCTATCAACCACGATGTTGCCTGTTCATGGCTGAATGGCCAGTGCTTGGCAGGATTCCTTCCCAGCCATATATCTCCCATGGAGTAGAGAGTACTTTTGTTTTTATACTGAAGAAATCCTACCTAGTACAGCTTTAACACTGTTGTTAGGGTATCACTCTGGCTGTTGGTTTTAGGTTATCACTCTGATTAGTTGTTGGTAGAACAAACCATTTTTACAGAAAAAGGTTGAATCATAATGCTGTATAAATAAAGAAACAGGCAAGCCTAGTTCAGCTGGCCCACAATAAAAAAATGAATTGCCCTCCAAAGAACACTCCGAAGTTGCCCGCGTTATTTATAGAGTTTCATGTTAGTTAGAGTGCATGCCGATATTATTTAATATTATTATTAAATTATAATTATCAAATCATAAATGATTTAATTGTCTAGCTCCATTGGCTAAGTTGACAGAGGATTGTTAAAACAATTCTCGTGTCTGTAGCAATGGGAAGTATTATATTCTGCTGTTCAAATTGTATAATCAACAATCACCAAAGTGGGGGGAATGAGAGTCATTGCAACTATCTGAAGTAACCATCATAATGATTTTACTTTAGCTGTTAACTAAACTAATGTTAGACATGTTAGACATTTTCCAGCTGTATAGCTATACAGCTAATGTTTTACCCTAGTATTGCTTTCCCCTACGTCTTAATGGTCAGGCCTCTAATGGAAACCAAAATATTCGAATAGTTCTTCCTCGTATTTATAGTCACACATGTTAATATCATTGTAATGCAAAAAATGCATTTGGTAGAAAACAGCCAGTTTTTTGCCGGACGGCGTAAACAAAGCCGGTCTAGAACAGCGAATGTCACTGAATAGCATAGTAGGTAGAGACACAGTTCCCAAGTTCGACTCATGTAACAGTCAAAATGCATTATGCCCGAGGACAGACAAAAATGTTGCTGGCTACAACCCAATGTAGCTACGTAATAGGAAGCTTAAAAAAACATTTCTGGTGGATATTTGGATTTGTTCAGGATAGACAAAAACTTGTCTGGCTACAACCCTCAGTAGTGACATTAAGGGAAACCTAAAATGAAACTGTTTACTGTTATATTGCGACTGTTTCTGGTGGATTTGCGAATTATGTTTTAGGATTTCTTCAGGATCAACAAACACTTCACTGGCTACACAATTCTCTCGTCTTTTCACTTGACGGAAAGGTCAGTTATCATCACCTATATTGATACAGGAGTTATTGTATAAATGTCATTCATGAATGGCTAATAAGCTGTTAAAACAGCCAATGGCAAAAAAAATATAGTTAAGAGATAATATTTGTGGTGGATGTAAACTTAATAAGAAATGTTACTCAGATTAACAAAATGATTAGTTGTGTCAAACCAAATATTCAAAGTCAGTGTGATGTTAAGGTGTGACAAAATTATATAATGTCAAGAGGCCCTACTGACACCCAGTACCTGTACAGCTCTGTGGTGTAGTGGTAATGACACAATGTTTCATGGGGCGGCTCAGATTTGATTCTTGAGGAGGCAGCCATGATTAACACATTTTATAGCAGGCCAGCTGAACTAGCCTTGCCTGGTTTCTTGTTTCATTTGATATCTAAATATGTTTTGGGTTCACCACCCATCTTGTAATGATTGTGAGTGGGGAGGTACAGTCACACATCCGATTGATGTCATGCTGGAAAACGTGTGATAAAATTTGGCATGATAGCTTTGCGGGTCAACACATACTCTAAGAAGGTTCCAATATTCAACATTTTAAAACCTGTAAAGGTCTAAAGCATGTTTTCAGTTCCTGCTTCTTCATATTAAATGGGATGTCTGGAGCTTTTATCAGATTGCAGCCATATGTATGTTCACGTGCAGGTGTTTGCATGCACACGTATGTGTGTTTGTGCAATAACATGTACACGGTACACACGTGTTTTTGTGCGTGTACGCATGAATTCTTTAAACTCCCATGCTGGGATTATGACATGTTGTGACCTTCAACACTTAAACTCTCTGTGACTAACATTAAAGAACGCTTATTTTAGAAAAGAAATCCTTTGATATTTTTTTCTCTATTTAGGGGGATCAACAGGATGATCCAATTAAGTTTGAGTAACTATTCCCAGAGACCCCAGTATCAGGTGTGAGACTCATCAGCCACCTCATTGTACCAGCACAGATCATCTGGAAAGTCTGGTGTCTTTCCAGAAATAAAATGTTTAATCCTGTTAAGAATTATGAGAATCAAAGGAAATGGGTTCACAGAGATGGCTCGAAGCTGTGCCTGTGTTCCCCATGTGTGGAGCACATTTCAAGTTTATTCGTCGTCTGCCAAAGAGCTGATTTTTTTCCTTTGACTTTTTTTACTTTTTTCACTTGGATGGCTGTCATGTATGTCTGCTTCCCATTTAGCCTTTGTCTTTAAAACATTCCTTATTTTTGCAGGGACCCTAGAGATACTGGGATGCAAATAAATATAGCCAACTGGTCAGTTTCAGGAACACAAAGCCCTGTAGCTTTTACTCCAGCTTGCTGAGAGATGTTTCGGAGATTAATTCATTGCTTATACAGTATATTTAAGACTCATAAGTCATAAAGATGTTGAACTAAATATAGTCACTAAATTATTAACAGCAACCTTTTTCTTCCAATGAATGGGCGTTCCAGGACAATGTAGATACAAAAAAGTGATTTCATTATACTTACCTTAATTGATAAATAAAACAATATATTTTCAAACATTTAAAGATGTAAGAGGAAACATCCCAAAAAGAAAGCTGTGTCTTTAATTGAAAGTATATATAAAATCATGGAAAACAAGTCTGTTACATTATTATTTGCCTTGCTGAGCGCTTGTCATCACAAAGCTCTAACAGGGGTGCGGCAATTTGCTTACCACCACTACCATCTCTGATCTTTAAATGGTAAAATACCCGGCTGCCCAGGAGTCGCTGCCAGCCCCTCACGCTGCCCAGCGATCATCGGCGCCAGCCCCTCACGCTGCCCTATTTCACCTGCCCCTCATGCCGCCGCCAGAACCCACCGGAGACTGGCGGCCGCACGCCGAGGACAGGCCGCCGCCCCCCGCCCGCCGAGGTCCGCGGTGCCCCTTTCCTGTCCCGGCCGCTCCACTGCCTGAGCCTGTGACGCCCACTCCTATCCCGGCCGCTCCACCGCCTGAGCCCGCGGCGCCCTCTCCTGTCCTGGCCGCTCCGCCTCCCCGTCCCAGCCACTCTGCTTCCCTGGCCCGTCCAGGCCGCTCCGCCTCCACAACCTGTTCCACTGGCCCCGCCTCCGCTGCCTGTGTCCGGCGTGTTTTGGTGCGGGTCTGGTTTTTCCTATTGTCCCAATAGTCATGAACTCATCCCGGTCTCCTTCATTTGTCTTGTCATTAATTGTCATGCACTCCAGGTCCCAGTTAGGTCATTAGTATGTGTTTAAATGTTTTTCCTCTTCTCCCCTCATTTATCAGTCATTGTTCCATGTTGTAGTGTGATCCGATGTTTGTGGTGAGTCTTGTTTCGTTTTTTTTTGCTTTAGTTTCATTATCAAGTGCTCGGTGTCTTCTGTTCTTTTGTGTTTAAATAAAGATTGCACCGACTGCCACACTTGCCTGCGCCTGGTTCGTTTGCTCCAAGACATCCCGGCTGTGACAAAAGCACTGCTGTGGTCATCACTATCCTCTTTCAATAGGACCAGCTGGATGGCAAGTAGTACCTCAAAGAAAATTTGAATAAAAGAATAACTATTCAGCATGACAAATGAGTTGAATAGAAAAGCAATTGAGTGAGGAAAAGAAGTGTTCAATTCTGGCTTTACTGTCAGAGGGATACAGGTTGCTTCCATTCTAAAAATTTCAAAGACAGCAGTTCATAAGAACAAGCAACAGACATTGGGGACAACAAAGCTACAGACTGGCAGAAGACAAAAAACACTGTACACTGACCAAGATGACCATCAACTTATTCCAATGTCACTCAACCGTAGGAAGATATCAAGTGACCTACAAAAAGAATGGCAAACAGCAGCTGGGGTGAAATGCCTGGCAAAGATGCTTCACAACAGGCTCCTAGTGGGAGGGCTGAAGTTGTGCAAAGCTAGAAAAATACCCTTCATCAGTGAGAAGCAAAGAAGAGCCAGGCTGACGTTTGCAAAAGACAATAAGAACTGCACTGTAGAGGAATGGAGTATGGTCATCTCTAACAAGTAAAAATTCTCAGCTTTGCCCATCAACCTGGCCATCTAATGGTTAGACGGATACCTGTAGAGGCCTACAAGCCACAGTGTTTCACACCCACTGTGAAATTTGGTGGAGGATCGGTGATGATCTAGGGATGCTTCAGCAAGGCTGGAATCGGGCAGATTTGTCTTTGTGAAGGACACATGAATCAAACCAAGTACAAGGTTATCCTGGAAGAGTATCTGCTTCCTTCTGCTCTGACAATGTTCCCCAACTTTGAGAATAGTTTTTTCCAGTAGGACAATGCTCCCTGCCACACAGCCAGGTCAATCAAGGTGTGGATGGAGGATCGACAGATCAAGACTTGGTCATGGCCAGCCCAATCACCAGACCTGAACCCCAATGAAAAGATGGATGGTCACAAGCCATTAAACAAAACCAAGCTACTTGAATTGTTGTGCTTGGAGAGGAATAAAGTCACCCAACAGCAATGTGACAGACTGGTGGAGAGCATGCCAAGACACATGAAAGCTGGGTTATACCAACAATTATTCATTTCCGACCTCATTAGTATTTTGTTGTTGAAAAGGAATATGATTTTTTTTTTCTTTGCATTATTTGAGTTCTGAAAACAATTCATATTCTTTTGATTAACTAGCTGTTTTTTTCTATAAATAAGTACTCCAAATTACATTATTTTCATTTGGAATTAAAGTGGTGTGTAGTATGTCTTGAGATTTGTGTGCCTCATGTATACTCTATATCACACATTTGCTTGGTGGCAAATATGTGCTGCACTTGCAGAGGGAGCAGATGGAGAGAAGGAACAGTGAGAGGAGGAGGATGGAGAGGTGGATGGAATGAAACAGCTGTAGGAAGCCAGATAGCACATTAGAGAAGGGAACCTGCATTCCAAATTCTTTGTTAAGAGTGAATTGTCTACACAATGAGAGAAAACTAATTATGTTATTCCAAGTTCCATGAATGTGGTGCCAAATTAGAGTATTTTATCTTTAATCAAAGTAAGCGTATACTTATAAATAGTTGTTTGTACTTTAATTCGTACGGTTTATTTGAAATGAATGAGGAATTTGATTTATTTTGAGAAATCAGTAATTTACAAAAGCATTCTAGTATTCCTTTGTGGTCTAAAGGGTTAAGTGATACACTAAGAAAGGTCAGTAAACTTCAGGCATGCACAAGAAGCCACTTCTCTGCAAAAGCACCAGTCTTCCATTTCCACACATGAAACCACTTCCTTGTAAACTGGAAGTTGGTTGTGTCCACGAATGGAGAAAAGGCACCTACATTAAATGGGATAGAGAAACAGGCAATTACCCCTACGGGTGCCTACTGTTGTAGTATCTGACTGCCTGCTACTAACATGGGCTTAAGCTCTATGCTGTCACACCTGCCCCCTCAGGATCTGACCAGAGGGCTGTGACAGATGTGTAGCCTTGGAGGACACGTAAAGAAAAGGTTTGCTGCGTAAAAACCACCTGGCATCAGCTGGATTTGTCTCTCTTACCAGTCATCCACTTGAGTGTGGGATTGTTGCCAGGTACTGCAGATCCTCTACAGCCGAGTTACCTGCTGATGTATATTTTGAGTCTGTCTGCCTCACTTGCCTTGGGCTCGGATAGCTACAGTACCTGCCATGTTTTGTAGTCCATTTGCAGTGGACTGTCTTGTCACGGACAAGATTACCTCCCAGGACATTGCTGTGGGCAATCTATAATAGAGTTTGGCCTGTTCACCATTTGTAGTAATTTAACCCCCCCCCCCCTTCTCATCACCCAATACAGTAGACTGTATCTAATGGCATTGTAAGGTGGAGAGATTTTACCTGCTGTGTTGACTGGCTTGTCAGCGATGGACTTGACCCAATTAATGGCTGCGCTGAGGCGCTTAGTAAAATGGGCACTTTTTCTGGCCTACACTCCACAATGTCCTTCGGGGGTAAGATGTTTGAACATTATGTTTCGGTAGCTTTGGATATAACTATGTGCAATCCACTAATATGGGCACCCTTTGTAAATATGAGCAAAACAGGCCATGATTTTTTTTTCTTAACGTCTGTTGATCGTCTTAATTTTCATTCAAAATATTCACGGAAATCAAACATCTAATTATAGTAAAACAATTGAAAATTATCATAAAACTTTTTTTTTTAATATGTGTGTGCCTTCATTTAATACTTTGTGCCACCTCCCTTTGCCAATAAAACTGCTGAGTCTTTTCCTATAATGTGTAATGTGTTGAAGAACATATGGCAAGGGATCTGAGACCATTCAGAATTTCTCCAGATCATTTAGATTCCGAGATCCACGCTTGTGTACTCTTTGCTTCAGCTCACTACACTGGTTTTCTATGGGGTTTAGGTCAGGGGACTGGGATGGCCATGGCAATATTTTGGTCAGTGAAGTATTTTTGGGTTGATATTGAGGTTTGGATCATTGTCCTCCAGTTCAAGCTTTCTGGTAATGAGATTTTTATTTAATATCTGCTGGTGCTTGTGTTTGTTGTTTGATGACAGCAAAGACTTCTTTATGGCAACCCTCTCAAACGTGTGGTTATGTAGGTGGCGTTAGGTTTAGGTCCAGAGCTTGACATTGGCACCTGCCCACACACCAAATGCGGGTAGAATTTGGCTGTAGCATGTACCAAAGTCACACTTACTAGCCACTTTTGCGGGTGGAATTCTATACAGTGCGGAAAACAAGTATTTGATACACTGCTGATTTTGCAGGTTTTCCTACTTACAAAGCATGTAGAGGTCTGTCATTTTTATCATAGAGAGATCAGCGTCTAGTACAGAGCCTAGTACAGCTGACGGAAGTCGAGGGAGATTAACGATGTGACGTCAAAGGAAATATGTGGGAAAAAATATTTTTTTCAGGTATGTGTAGCCACCGTATATAAAGTATTTCACAGAGGGGTATCCTGTAGAGTGGAGTACCACATTTGCCTAATAGTGTCTGAACCAGTGAACAAGACAGTTTAAGATGTAGCACACCATAGTCATATTTTATCATCAAATAGAATGTAATTCCCCAACAACAAAACGGTGGTTAGTGAAAATTCTGAGTGGCTAGTAACATTGGAAAACCACTAGCCACTGTGGCTGGGGAGCAAAAAAGTTGTCAAGTGCTAGTTAGGTCATGGTTTTTTAATCAAAGTTTTAGGGACTTTCTGATCCTAAGACCTACAGTAATGTCTGCAATTGGCCACTTGAACCAACCAGACCCACATTTACCCTCACTTCTAGATCAGTAGGCAAAATAGGCTAGTTGGTAACTTCTCCAATTGCTTTAAATTCGTCATTATTGCCTTAAGTGTGGAAATGGGAGTCTTCAACCATTAAATTATTATATATATTTCCAGATATTTGCAGCTCAACTACTTTTGGATGCCCATCATTACTCCATTCTTGGGTCTGTCCCATAGAGACTATGGGGTTTTGGTGTGTCACCTCATATTTATACACCAGTAAAACAGGAAGTCAGGGCTTACTATTTACCCCCTAATCAGTCACCTTAAAATGTGAATGGGAATATACTGCAGCTCAATTTTACTAATAAGAATGATTGGAAGTGGCACCCATAATTGTGGCACACATTTTGGAGAATATTCTGGAGAAAACTCTGCCTGTCATCAAGTGTGGGGCTGGCCATCTTGGGAAAAGATACACTGGGGGTTGATGTTTCATTTAGCATGGAAATGTCTAAATGAAACATGGCCATGTTTCAGAATCACTGTGAAGCGTAATGTCCCATAATGCAGCATCACAGGAGTCATAAGGTCTGTAAACTCAAAACAGTGCTGGAGGTGCCAATTCAACCCAAAAGCAGCAACTTAAAAAGAGCGGTTGCATCTGATTTGACAGGTACTCACATCCTGGACAAGGCTGCAGCTGGGTCTAAATGCTGCTTCAGAACAGTCAAACATTATATCCCTATTAAAACATTTGAAGAGGCATAGAATAAAAAGATAAATAATTAGTAAGTAGTCAAAAATCCGAAACCAGGTGTGGTGCACAGTTACTAAAATAAACCATAACATTTCCTAGTTTTATTTAAAGTCAATAGGGGTTGACCACTATAAGTTGGAAATACAATGGCATTGGCTTTATGATTTTACATATTAAACAACTGACACATTATCTGTGCAGGGGAGTGTGGGGAGTGTACTATGCATTCCTATTTCGATTTAGCTAGGTATTTGTAATATGACACATTGGATAGGCCTTAAGGAAACTTCAAACAGATTATGGGTTGAAAAATAAATAAATGACAATGAAAACTATAAATGGAAGAGGGATTAGGAGTTATGGAAGACTTGCTATGATGATTTTTATTTACAATGGTTAATTTGATCTACCCTATTTTTCATTTTAAAAAGTATCATCTGCACAGCTATGTCATGACAAGGTTGTACTGGGTTTTAGTGGCCTGTGGCCTGTCACTTAGCAACCTCTCTCTCACACACAAACAGTAAATAAAAATGTCAGCTGTGTCAGCCTTTTCCATGCTTTCGGGGTCCCTGCTTAACAAAATAATGATGTTGCCTGTGTTTCCGTATATTCTGGCCCTGTGAGACACACTTTACCCTGGACTGTGGGTTGTCAGTGTCCCACACACACCATAACACACACATACCACATTCCAGATGTTGTTACAGGGATAACCTGCCCAAGGAGACCCTTTTACAGTATATGATTAAGATAGCAGGACTCCCCAGTCAGGAAGTGGTCTCACTGAGGATAGATGAAACACTTGAGAGCATTACTGGCATGGCCTTACTAGACAGCATATGAAAATCTGGACAGAATGCATTGCATCAGTTTCACACAACTTCACACAACGGCCTTGTATTACTGAACTTTGAGAAGCTATTCAGCCGCGGCAATTGCGGCAAACATTCTTTAAGCTGGATTCCTACATTGCAAAACAGCCACGTTGATTTTGCAACAAACACATTTTTCCACTTGGAAGTGCGATTATAATAATATGTATAACTTTTCTTTTTACCATGCTAATGAGAAACTAATAAGAAACTTTGGTAATAAGAAACTATTACAATGGTGGCACAGTTTCCCATACTCTTTTTAAACTTTGAACTATGCTGAAAACCTCTTTTCAAAGGGCATATAGAGGCCTGAAAATGAAATGATAAAAAGAAAATCTAGATTATGGCTGTGGCCGTATAGGTATTTCAATTTCAATTTCTGTTTTGCGCTACAGATTTGCTTACCTGGTGAGTCATGCTGCCGGAAAATGTGCGCTTCACTCATGAAACAATTATGGTGTCCTATTGAGACGTCTATAAATTTACTGTGTACTACCAGTCCAAAGTCTAGACACACTTACTCATTCAATATCAAATTTTCAGAGGAGACCACAAGAATCAGGCTTTTATGAATTACTTACTGCAAATAAACCAAAGAAAGAGACTTGCTCGGGCTAAGAAACACAAGAAATTGACATTAAACTGGTAGAAAGCTGTCCATTCGTCTGAGATTTTATATTTTTGCTTCCAACTGTAGTGTATTTGTGAGATGTTTGGTTCCCACCATGAAGCAGGGAGGAGGAGATGGTATGGTGTGGGGGAGCATTACTAGTGACACTATGATTCATTTAGAATTCAAGGCACACTCAACAAGCATTCTGCAGCGATACGCCATCCCAGTTGGTTTGTGCTTGGTGGGTCAATTTCTATTTCAACAGGACCCAAAACACACCTCCAGGTTGTGCAAGGGTTTTTATACAAGAAGAAGAGTGATGGTGATGCATCCAAGAAGCAGAGTGATAGTGCAGATTACCTGGCCTCCACTATTACCCAACATCAACCCATTTGAGAGGGTTTGGGGTGAGCTGGACTACAGAGTGAAGGAAATGCAGCCAACAAGTGCTCAGCATATGAGGGAATTCCTACGAACGCCTCCCAGTTGGAGGGAACGTAACACCCGGCTGCTCGCAACCTCCCTGTGAAGTGGGCACAATGTGGTGTAGTGGGCGCGATAAAGGAGGTCTGACAACCAGGCGTATAGTCTTAACCCAAGGTGTTGGGGATTCAATGAAAGAATGAACGGAAAACAATAAAACAAACACCATGGAAAGAGGGCAGCAGGTAACAGGGCTGGGAGTAGGGCAATGCCAGCGGTCTGTCAAAACAAAGAAATTAATATAAAAAGACCCTGAATGCAAATAGACCCTGACCCTACACCTCTATACCTGCCTACCCAAAACTACCCTAGCACAACTCTGACCTCACTGCCACAATAACAGTGGGCGACAGCCACTGGCTTCTAACCAATTGTGCATCACAGTGGGTAACACAACAATAGCAAAACTCCTCTTTCACACACTCAAAGCTAACTTAAACTAACCCTAACAAAACTCCTCTTTCACACACTCAAAGCTAACCTAAACTAATCCTAAATCTAATACAATTATTTGTCGCTCTTGCTCTCTCTACCTCTCTCTCTCTCTCTCTCTCTCTCACACATGCGCACACGCACACAACACATAATGGAATGCTAAGCTATTCCCTTCCACACACAAACTGATAGACTTTATAGGTGAGCCTCTCGGGATTGGCTGGTGAAGGTGATGGCCACACTCATCTCGTCTGCAGCAACCGACCGTACCTGTGAAGGTAAGAGGAAAGACAAGGACAGCACCCAACACAACAGAGGACATAACAAAGACTAATAGAAAAACACCAGGTGTCTACCCCATGAAGCTTACTGAGAGAATGCCAGGAGCGTGCAAAGCCTTCATCAAGCCAAAGGGTGGCTACTTTGAAAATAATTCTAAAATGGAAATGTCTTTTGATTTGTTTAACACTTTTTTGACTACTACATGATTCAATATGTATTATTTCATAGTTTAAATGTCTTCACTATTATTCTACAATGTGGAAAAGTTAAGAAACACACTTGAATAAATAGGAGTGTATTTTAATGTTTATCCTTTCACACATCTCCATCAGATCTGTAACCGCAACATTTATTGGCAGGTGTCTACAAGGTGTTCATTTTAGGTGTGTTTTATGAGTTCAGTACATTCCCACAGTGGAAGATGGGTACAGTGCATAAAGGTTTTCCATTATATTAATGTGGTCTTACTCTGTACATTTTTAAGGTGTCCATGGTGGCGAAGGAGATGCTTCTCAGGAAAGGGGTGGGTTTTTGAAGGTGGTTAAATTGTTTTTAAAGTGTGTTTATTTTAGTTCTTGCTTCGTGTGAGAATGATAGGTAGAGTTGTGTCACAAAATATTAGAGGGGTGTTTTATAAACCAGATGATAAAAAAACTTAATTTTTTTTTTTTAATAATTATCTTTTAATTTTAAAATATGAACTTGTATCATTTTCATGGCTTGTATAAATACATACTGTATATACAGTGGGGAGAACAAGTATTTGATACACTGCTGAGTTTGCAGGTTTTCCTACTTACAAAGCATGTAGAGGTCTGTAATTTTTACCATAGGTACACTTCAACTGTGATAGACGGAATCTGAATCACATTGTATGATTTTTAAATAATTAATTTGCATTTTATTGCATGACATAAGTATTTGATCACCTACCAACCAGAAAGAATTCCGGCTCTCACAGACCGGTTAGTTTTGCTTTAACCTCCCAGGTCCAGGCAGTTTTTGGCTGGATTTCACTACTTGCACATTTTGGGTTCTAGAATCATTTCTGTAACAGAAATCATCTATTATGATGCATTCTGGTGATCACAACCCCTTTGGCTACAGAAAAACACATAAAAACAGGCTTTTGGGACACAATTTGGAAACCTCATCTCTTAGAATGGCTAAAAAAAGTTAAAGGGTATGGTAATTTATTTTTTTAATATTTATCAAGTTTTGTATGATTGTTATTTTCTGATATATCTATGCCTTTATAGTCATATTAAAGTTTTAGGCTGAAATAAATGAATAAAATAAATAACAGAAGGTTAAAAATACAGGCACCCCAATAAAAGTCAGTTCCTCTACCTAGAAATAAACCATTCTAAAATTATTTAGAAAGAAAATACATTCCTCCGGTTATACCGCAATATACCTAACGGCCACTAGATGGAAGCACAAGATCAGTATTGCTGTTGGGACAGTGTATTATTTATAATATCTTTCAATTGACCAATTATTTCCATAAGAACCAATAACATCCCCATACTATGTTGAAAGAAGATACCATTGTTTATAAATAGTGATGTATTTACTTCATATGTGGATGGTTCACGTCTCTGAGCTGTTGGAGCTGTCTGGCCATTACGCTTAAACATTGTATCCAGATACTACCATATAAATTATCATATTCTAAATACTCTTGCCCGTTCAAATCTAGTCTAAAACGTTGATCTATAATGTCCCTTTTTGGAATGAAAGCGATGCAGGAATGAACGCGAAGCAAGTTGTTGTTGATACTCCATTGTCTGCAGCTTGGGTAAGGAGTGACTTTTTGGACTAGAGATCGTGCCATAGCCCATGTGAATCCCTGAGAAAGCTAATCTGAATTGCTATTGGATACCAGGCATCAGACGACCTAGCAATAACGTCGTTAGCGATTGGTCAACAAAGATTAGACTTCTAAAC
Organism: Esox niger; assembly: GCA_016801105.1. NCBI lineage: Eukaryota > Metazoa > Chordata > Actinopteri > Esociformes > Esocidae > Esox > Esox niger. The sequence goes on along the minus strand of JACXGJ010001457.1, from coordinate 61,884 downwards.
AGCAGATGCACTAAGCTCCATTACATGAAGTGCGTAATGGCCACCATTGTAGGTGCAACTTTGTGGTTTTCTTACGTAGGCTGTGATGCACGTAGGAACACAAACCTTATGTCAATCGCTTCATTGGAATTAGCCGCTAACCGGTAAGGAAAGTCATTTACCATTCAGAATCAATAAATACAAATACACAGTATATCTTCTTGCGCAGATATGCGGATGGTGGTTGCCTAAGGTTAAGAAGCCCTCCTGTTCTCCACTCATTACCTGTATTAACTGCAACTGTTTGAACTCATTATCTGTATAAAATACACCTGTCCACACACTCAATCAAACAGACTCCAACATCTCTACAATGGCCAAGACCAGAGAGCTGTGTAAGGACATCAGGGATAACACTGTAGACCTGCACAAGGCTGGGATGGGCTACAGGACAATAGGCAAGCAGCCTGGTGAGAAGACGCAAATATTGGAAAATGGAAGTTCAAGATGACGGTCAATCTCGCTCGGTCTGGGGCTCCATGGAAGATCTCACCTCGTGGGGCATCAATGATCATGAAGAAAGCGAGGGATCAGCCCAGAACTTCACGGCAGGATCTGGTCAATGACCTGAAGAGAGCTGGGACCACAGTCTCAAAGAAAACCATTAGTAACACGCTATGCCGTCATGGATTAAAATCCTGCAGTGCACGCAAGGTCCCCCTGCTCAAGCCAGCTCATGTCCAGGCCCGTCTGAAGTTTACCATCTGGATGATCCAGAGGAGGAATGGGAGAAGGTCATGTGGTCTGATGAGACAAAAATAGAGCTTTTTGGTCTAAACTTCACTCGCCGTGTTTGGAGGAAGAAGAAGGATGAGTACAACCCCAAGAACACCATCCCAACCGTGAAGCAGGGAGGTGGAAACATCATTCTTTGGGGATGCTTTTCTGCAAAGGGGACAGGACGACTGCACCGTATTGAGGGTAGGATGGATAGGGCCATGTATTGCAAGATCTTGGCCAACAACCCCCTTCCCTCAGTAAGAGCATTGAAGATGGGTCGTGGCTGGGTCTTCCAGCATGACAACGACCCAAAACACACAGCCAGGACAACTAAGGAGTGGCTCTGTAAGAAGCCTCTCAAGGTCCTGGAGTAGCCTAGCCAGTCTCCAGACCTGAACTCAATTGAAAATTTGTGAGGGAGCTGAAAGTCCGTATTGCCCAGCGACAGCCCAGAAACCTGAAGGATCTGGAGAAGGTCTGTATGGAGGAGTGGGCCAAAATCCCTGCTACAGTGTGTAGAAACCTGCTCAAGAACTACAGGACACGTATGATCTCTGTAATTACAAACAAAGGTTTCTGTACCAAATATTAAGTTCTGCTTTTCTGATGTATCAAATAATTATGTAATGCAATAAAATGCAAACAAATTATTAAAAAATCATACAATGTGATTTTGGGGATTTTTGTTTTAGATTCCATCTCTCACAGTTAGAGTGTACTAAAATGTTGTTTAAACCTGATATTAAACATAGCTGATATTAGACATCTCGAAAGAAAAGACACATGCGGCAGCTTGTACACCGATTAAATTAATAATATGCAGTTTTTGAAACAAGGACTCGCATGTTAATAATCAAGTGCTAAAATGAATAAAAATTCCAAGTGCATGTGGTTCTGAATTCTTATTGTCTATACCCTGGCCCATTGGTTTGATAGAGGTGCAATGCATTTTTAGTTTAAGTTTTAAAGTCACAGACAGAATCACCTTTTCTGGACTTATGGACAAATCAAAAAAAAAAAAGTATAATAATTGGAAAAATAACTAAATTGACAGCATATGTGCATATTTAATATTTTACATGTGCCATGTTAGTAACAACAGCAATCTAGTCAAACAATGCACTTCATATATGATTCAGTCCTTTAATAGCTAAGCTGAATAATGTGATTGATGTATACAACAAACTGTCACCTTTCTTGAACAAATGTCTCCCTCTAACACGGCTTAGTAATCTAGAAAATCACAGTACATGTGTGTCCTCCCATTGGCATTGGCTAAATTCTAGTACTTTGAATCATAAATGTGGATTAGATAAAAGTACAAAGGACATCACATTACATGTTACTGTGTTTTTGTTTTGGGAACCTGGTTAATAGCAACAAGGCATCCTGTGAGTTTGTGGTGTAGTGCTGTGTCCAGGCACTCTATATTGCATTGTACCTAAAGTCTTTAGCTATGATGTATTATTAGTCACATACTATAAAGCTGCCTTATTTCTTAACTGTAAAATATCTGCATCCCTGTACTAAAATGACCATGAAAAGAAAAGTTTGCTAAAAGCACTTTTTTCCTTTCCCTATTCAATGTATCAAAAATATCCCATTGCCTATTATCTTGCCATAACCTGCTGTGATTTAATTTAATTCTGTATGTACATTGTAACGCTGCAGTGTGAATGGAACTACAAGAGAAGCCAAAAACAACTTTACAATGATATGTAAAACAAACAATGACCAACAGCAAACACAAAGAAAGGAGGAACTTAAGTAGGAAAAGTTATCAAGAACACTGGTGAGGGTAAACATTACAAACAGGTGTCCTTTCTCCAAATGAGGGACAAGAGGGTGTAACCAGGACATGGTAACACCTAATTTAGTTCTGTATGTACACCACCTTCCAAACAAATAATATTTGTGTTAAAAAACAATAAACATCCATATTCTACTCCATAATTCATTAACAATTTAATAAAATGAGAAATAAAATCAGAACGGTTGAAGAAAGTCATCTCCGTCAGTCCCCACCAGACAAGGTCTTACAAGGTGAATGCCCATATAAAGCATACGCATGGACCAACGCTAGGCTGCCAGAATACAGTCTGTAAATGTGCCTGCGCATTGGACAAGCAATTGTAAATGGTTTGAATGTAAAGTTTCTGAAAGACCCCTCAGGCTCTCAAGAGGTATTCTCATCTGAGATCACACTACCCTTATCCTGCACTCTAGATGAGGGGAGCTTCTTAAGCTCTGTTTTGGCACACTCCTAGACCCAGCAAATGAAAGTCCTAATCTGCTGGTTTATAGAGGCGACTACTCAAAGGGAACTGATCCCACCACCATGAGCCAGATTTAGGCTGAGGCCCAGGTGTCCAGATGTCACAGGCCAGTCCAGATGCAACTTGGCCATTCTGGTTATGAGTTTGGTGAATTTCAGGAAATGAACTATTGCAAAGGAGGGTTTGTGATATTTCCACCTGGCCTTCAAGATAGTGCCTAGCAAATGGGTTGACATAAAGTGCTTATGCGAATAATGAGCAGGGTCTTACTAGCCACCATACACTCCCTAAAACTATCTTAAGAATCCCTAAAAAAAGGGCACAAAATTGCCCAAAACTGGTAAACAAAATAAACCCACAATTACCAGAAAGCAATGGCCTATTGCGGTTATTGGATCTAGGATTTCTGTGGATGAAAATGTACTCAGAAATGTGTATTGAACTGATTAATTTGAACTGATTAAAAAAATCACAGCATAACTCATTTACTTGATGTGCCCAATTTAGAATCTAGCTCTAATCCAACAATGCTTTTTTGACTACATTCTAAAAAAATGTAATGGGCATGAAACAGATCTTGATCGGCGCTTGAGTGGAATGTGTGAAATTTTTCCTAGCCACATACATTTCAACACTAGTGTTGTTTACTCCTTGGGGTTTAAGTCCGGGTGTCTTGTAAAAGCACTTTGTGAAAACTGCTGATGTAAAAAGGGCTTCATAACACACATTTGATTGATTGATTGACTGATTGATTTGTGGAATTTGATTGTTCCTGTCTGATGTTCAGTTGAATAGTGTTAATAAGTATTATTGCTAAAATAAGTTATTGTCTTGGGCTATGCAATTTCCATTTAATTTAGAAACAAGTCTTATTTTTCTTTACTTTTTACTCTTTTCATATAGAAGTGCCTCTGACTCATACAGTGCCTCTGAGTCATAGGCAATTTAGTTGGTTATTATGGAAAATACAGCCCATGCCTAACAACAGAAATGCATTGATGACAATGTTACTGCAGATTATTGCAAGGATGAACGCCACAAGGCTGGTCTCTACAGCAAGGAAAGCTTTCCCTCCATGTTGGCACTACAGTTGTACCACCATACCAACCTCATCATTTGGGAAGAGCTAATCTACAACTTTTACAAAATGATAGCTCTACTTCTCTTCATGCAATAAACCACAGTAACATGGTCATCAGTGCATTTATGTGGTTTATGTCTATCACTCTCCATTTATCAAACTGCGTCTTTCTGCTTCTTTCTTTCTTTGAAGAGCCGATCTTTCTATCCTTAAAGCTAGAGAGGTTCTAGAGAAGTAGTACAACAGTCAACAAACATTGCATGAACAATGCTATTATCTTGAAGGAATAAACAGCGCCTGGGCCGACCACACATTATGACTAGGTTGATTGTATCATAGTTGGGTTTAGATTATTGTTAAAAATAAAAACAATGATTTTGTGTATGTATGAACAATGATGATCTCTGAAATAAAGATACAGTGTTTTATGTCAGCATTCACTCATAAGTTATTATATTGTATATTATATTATATTATATTATATGGCAAAACGTTACAAACGTACCCAGAAGGTAGCGTATGAATTTACATGAACGACACTGCTTTGTTTTCAGGTCAAGATATGTTATTACAGGTAAACAATTTGTAAATTATGCAATTTTACAACGGGGATTAACACGAGATTGGTTATTTCACATTGGTAGAAATGTTTAACAGGCAATGATGGTTACAAACTGTACTATTTGTGAGTTTGAGAATACCTGTCTGTGAGTGTGTATGTGTTAGTGTGGGCGGATGCTGGGATTTCCGTGTCAGATGTGCTGCATTTTTGTAATGACTTGAAGCAACTCGTGAAATCCAAATGTTGATTGCTGTATATGGTCTTATATTCTGCTTGTTACATGTTGTTTGAAAAGATTAATGGCGATATGGCGACAGTAGCCAGCATTTATATTTAAGCGATGAGTTTGTTGTTAATAGATCAATTTAAATGACGTGATGTCAAGGCCAAGCCGCGATAACTAATGAAAACTGCGTTTCTACCGGACAAAGAGCATCACAATCCTTGTCAAACGTATCAAATGTATAAAACTGTGTCCGTAAAGCAATTTTAAGCAATGTAACTAGTGTACTTCTAACGTGAAGAATGATGACGTAAACCAATAACAAACAGGCGTAACCTTTTGACGGTTTCCAGGGTGTCTAATTAAATCGATGGCTACCACGGAGTAGGCTGTTTACATACTAAGTAAAAAAAAAAATTTAAAAAAATATATGTATATATATATATAGAATTGATTTGAATTATGTTGCGGTTATAAACACTAACAAACAAAACATTTGAACTTTTTAAGAATCTATAAAACAAGTAAATGTTGGTGCAATACAAGCGCTTTAATCTGTCTTTCATATTGTGTGTTTAATATCTCTGGCTTGGTTTGAATGGTATTAAACCCCGCCATGTTTGGAAAACAAATTTTTGGACATTCTAACCTTGGTGAGTACCCTTTTAACATTATTAATAACCAGCTTTGAATACCTGTATACACTTGGTCTTCTGTTAACACCCTTTGTATTTATTTCCGACCAAGTGACCAGCCAGTTTGTCTGGGGCGGTTGTGATCTTACACAACCTGAACATATACTTGTGTAAGTCTAATTATTTAAAGACATTTTCAGTGTTGTACTAAAATGTCATTAACATTATGACAATATGCATACAGCTGAACCTTTGTACTCTATTTACCAACCAATAGATTAAGGACCCCCAGTGATGCTAAAGAGTACATCACCATAATGGATTCAGTTTTGGACACCCCACCTGGTGGCTGCACAGCGTCAGGGGATTTTTGTTTAATTGATTTCTTTCATGCTTGAAAGCTGAAGGTAATACATATTTTAGCATGAACTCATCAAAACTGTGATGTATGTAAATGTATGTTTGAGTTAGATTAATATTTTAACCTGTAAGTGGATCGTTATTTACACATTAAGCTAGAGAAATGGCAAAAGATCTTGCTAACAAGAGACCAGATGTGACGCCACGTACCGGCTCACTCCCTCAGCAACAACACCAAACCGGCAAACGCAACTCACTCCACAGATCCCTATCACCGGAATTCTAGTCACCTGTTCACTAACCTATTATCCATTAGCACCATTATTTAGTTCCCTTCAGACCTCACCTTCAGACATCACAATAAAGCAGGTAAAAGATCTGGAGTTGATTCCAGGTGAGTTACGTGGGAAGCCGTGAGTGGGCCCAAGCGCACAACTCCAGTCACGATCCGTTAAACCCAATTGGTATTTTAATGGTAACAGGAGTGGAAGGACTGAGGTATGGCTGTGGGGGTGAGGGCTGGGCGGGCGGCGGGAGGCGGGGTAAGGTGGATCAAGTAGTGCATGACAATGATCTAGTGCTGGGCGGATGGAAACCAGGGTATTTGAAGGCAGGCTGATGAGGGAATGAATCACAGGTGTGGAGAATTGAGGGGCAGTGGAGAAAAGCAGGAACTGGATTGCAGGAGCCTGGATCCGGCACCCAAACATACACGAACAGACGGGGGAGAGGAAGAGCCTTGCCCGGACTAAGAGGAGGCGGGTGTGGAGGGCGTGACAAGGTGTGGTATTTGCATTTTGAAGCTGTTGCTGTGAACACACAACATGCGGACAAAGGAACTCTCAATGCAAGTGAAACAGGCCATCCTTAGGCTGCAAAAAATGTATCCATTAGAGAGATTGCAGGCGCATTGGGAATGGCCAAAGCAACAGTTTGGTACATTCTAAGAAAATGTGTTGTTCTGCAACTCAAAAAGGCCTGGTCGTCCATGGAAGACAAGAATGGTGGATGATGATCGTAGGATCCTATCCATCGTAAAGAAAACACTCCAAGAGGCATATTTCTATCCAAGTCTACCATGAAGAGAATACTTCACGAGAGCAAGTTAAGAGGGTTCACCACAAGGAAACCATTCATAAGCCTCAAGTATAGAAAGGCCTGATTAGTTTGCCTAATATACTTTAAAAAATCCAACCCAGCTCTGGAACAGGATTGTTTGGACAGATGGAACTAAGTTCAACCTGTACCCGAAGGATGAGAAGAAAGTTTGGGGAAGGCTTCTAATGTTGCATGATCCAAAGCAGGGATGTCAAACCGGTTCCATGGAGGGCCGAGTGTCTGCAGGTTTTCGCTCTCACCTTGTACTTGATTGATTAATTAAGTCACTCATTGGTTAGTTTATACCCTCACCTAGTTGTTTAGGTCTGAACTGGGAACCAATTTATAGGAAAAAACATAAACCTGCAGACACTCGGCCCTCCGTGCAACCGGTTTGACACCCCTGATCCAAAGCATACCACATCATTCTGTAAAACACGATGGAGGCAGTGTGATGGCATGGGCATGCGTGGCTTTCAATAGCACTGCGTCACTAGTGTTTATTGGGGTGACAGAAGACAGAAGCTGCTGGAGAAATTGTGAAATGTATAGGGATATTTTTTTGATTGAACGGCACTTCACTTTACAGATGGACAATGACCCAAATCATACTGCGAAAGCTACCCAGGACTTTTTTAAGGCCAAGAAGTAGAATATTCTGCAAAGGCTGAGTCAATCACCTGATTTCAATTCGATCAATCATGTATTTCATTATCTGAAGGCAGAAAGACCAACGAACAAACAACAACTGAAGACAGCTGCAGTGAAGGCCTGGCAAAGTATCACAAAGGAGGAAATACAGCATTTGGAGATGTCCATGCGTTCCAGACTTCCAACAGTCATTGTATGCAAAGGATTCTTGACAAATGCATTAAACATTTTATTTTTGATTGTGTTAATTTGTCCAATAACATTTGAGACCCTGAAATAAGGGGACTGTGTATGAAAATGTTTGCAATTCCTAAATGTTTCATTCAATATTATTGTTAAACCCTTTGAATTGAAGCTGAAAGTCTGCACTTCAATTGCCTCTCAGTTGTTTCATTTCAAATCCATTGCAGTGGCTTACAGTGTGAAAATAGCATCAGTGTTCAAATATTTCCGGACATTATTGTATGTTGATGACACTTTTGAATCATGTGGAACCTCTTTCCACAGTTGAGTTAAGTCACTCCAAAGGATGATAATTTTTGTGTTGTTTTACAAGAATCTGTTTTTTTACAGGGTGATAAGGGATACAGGTTTTCAGAATACAATACTGGACTGTGAGACTGTAGTGGGCCTTAACATTATACACTCCACTGGGCTCTTCAAGTCTAAGGAAAGCCTTACAGGGTTCATGTTTTCACCACAAAACAATCAATAAATGTGTGAGTTTTGTAAAGTGTTCAACAGTATGGAAAAGATACGGTGTTCACTGGTACAGTCAATGTAATATTGTAATGTCTGCTCCGCGTAGCACAGCGGCTACGTGTGCTCTGGCCCTTCACCTCACCGGTGTACTAACCACTGACAGGAGAGTGATGGCAGCAGCGCATCCCGAAGACGCACATGTTTCCAATTACTGTTTAATTGTGTTTATATTCTGTTGTTCACCAGCCACACCTCACAGATTATTGTTTGTCTGTTTGTAACAGTGCTAATGTGCTTTTTTTACAAAAAGAAAATTAATTTTATAAAATATTCAGCTTACATTGGATCGTTTCATACTGCATTTATTACTGTATAAATTAGTGTTTTTGAGGAAGTAGTGGATTGCAGCTTTTCTCACATTCTCTTGCCTGTTTTCACCCTTGAAATCTTATAATGCTAAAATGCTTCCTCCAGACTATAGCCAGATTCTGTCACCATGTGCTTTCAGACACAACTGAACAGTAGTTAGAAACAAATATAAATTTAGCATAAACTAATCCTTTGATTTGGACCACATCATATACTGTCTTGTAACAGTTATTAATATTTATTTGTTATTGCTATACATTTCTAAAATAATTCCCCATTAGCAAACCTATTCAATTTTGAAATGTACATTTATATAGTATATCAAAATAATGATATGAGTTGAATGTCTACAATGGTTGGTGCTCATCATGTTTGGTTCAAACTAGCATTTTTGGTCAATCTAGCCCTGTCAGATTATTGGCCATGTCTGAGTGACAATCTGACCGGTGACACTGCAGGCACTGACAGCCCTCTCAAGGGCACCTCCTAACAGGGAATGTGTATTAGGAAGACCAAAATATGGGTGTGTCTTTGAGTGGGTTGGCTTGGTTCCTGTTTTGTATGTTACTGCAATTTTATCTTGTTGTTGAGGTACTGTGGTTTAAGACAGACCTAAAAGCTAACAGATACAGGTTCACTTTACAAAATCTCTATATATGAAGTTAAAATTCTTCAAGACAACTGAGTGGCAGCTTAATATGTAGGTTCCGTTTGTTGGAATAATTTATTTTTCTACAGAATTGGATGTCAATTACCTTGTTGGCTTACATTGTAATGTGTTTTCACAAAGTGCTTTTTGACATTTTGAGTGAGAATATTTCATGGCTTAATGATGATTTTTAAATGATTGTTGTTCTTTAACCGCTTTGCCCTACAACCTGTTTAATTGTGATTCCTGTGTTTTCTACCAGTTTCTCACCCATTTTTCCCTGATAGGTACTTTATTGACTCCCTTTTCTTTAGGTGTTTCTATTTTGCTTTTCTTCTTCACTGTTTTCCTGGCTGGATTGATGCTTTATGAGCTGGTAAATGACAATATGGATGCTAGTATACCAGCATAAAAGTTTCCAAAAATCTTGAACTGGTCAACAGCAAAACCAGTTTGACCAGTTTAGCTCTATGCTTATTTTCTTCTGCAGGGTAATCTTTACATTATGAAATGATAAATAATGCTGGAAGTGAATTCAAAAGAAAGGGCAATTCATATGAATGATTGTTAGAAGTATACAAGAAAACTAATTCAGACAGAACACGCCACATTTTTGTTTAAACATTTATTAGAACTTGCCGAACAATATTTTTTGAATTCTTGGCCCTGAAACATGTGAACTAACGACATGGTAACATAGCCTTTGACCAAGATAACTGCAAACATACACATGCTTCTTGTAGCAATCAATAACCTTTCTGCTCATTTATACTGACAATTTGGCCTACTCTTCCAAAGCTTGTCAACTGTAAATCTGGGTATTCCTGGCCACTCTACATCCATTCAGCCTTACTTTAACCATTGGAAGACCCCACAAACTTAATATGAGCCAATGTTTTGGACACTGTTATGAACACTGGAATCCAAAATATCTGATATACTGTTGATATCATAATGCCTTGTCATATTCAATACTACCCCAACCTGGGGTAGAACAGAATCCCCTCAAATCTTCCCCATGTTTCATTGTATGCATGTATATAATTTAATTCTCACTTTGGTCATCTATAAATTGATTGTTAAATATTGAACAATTAGAGCAGTGTGCTCTAATTTAGTGACCCAAATGGCCCCTAAAATGTGCAGGTATGCCTTGCAGTATCTAGCAGTTTAACATACACCTCTTAAGCAAGTGTTGTTTTGTAATTTTGTCTTACTGCTCTTTAAAAAAATTATATTCCCCACTTTCTCTCCTTTATTGCTGCCTTGGTGTTCTGATTTAACAGTCATAGCAAATCGGTCACCAAAACAGCATTCTACCATCTGAAAAATATATCCAGAATCAAAAGCCTGGTGTCCCAAAAAGACCAAGAGAAGCTCATCCATGCTTTTATCTCTAGTAGGGTTGACTACTGTAATGGCCTCTTAACTGGACTCCCTAAAAAGACTGTAAAACAGTAGCAGCGCATTCAGAATGCAGCTGCTAGAATGTTAACCAGGACCTAGAGGACCGAGCACATCACTCCGGTTCTTAAATCTTTGCATTGGCTTCCGGTCAGTTACAGAATAGACTTTAAAGTGGTGCTTCTAGTTTAAAAATCTATGAAAGGTTTAAGACCTGAATACATTTCTGATATGTTTGAAGAATATAAACCGAGCAGGGCTCTAAGAGCCATAAACTCAGTTCAGCTAGTCGAGTCCAAACTAAACATGGAGAAGCTTCGTTTAGCAGTTATGCTGTACACAACTGGAATAAACTACCAGAAGATCTTAGACGCTCACCAAATGTGTCCATTTTTAAATCCAGGCTAAAAACACTTCTCTTTTCACGTGCATACGACTGAGCACTAAAACGTAACCCCACTGTGAGCCTGTTTTTATAACAGCACTGTTTATTGTTATAGTTTTTTTAGCTTCCTATGTTTTATATTATATTTCTATTTTATTATTATGTGTTATAGTTTTTCTAGCTTTCTATGTTTTATATTTTATCTCTGTTTTATTATTCTATGTTTTATTATTATGCTGCATTTTATATTTATCTTCTTTATTTATTGTGTTATTAAATGTACATCCTGCTATATTTTACCAATTGTAATGCAAGTTCTGGTGCTATCAGAGGAATAACCTCTGTGTAAACTGTTTTTGATTCTATTGCATTATTTTTATTTTCACTGTAAAGCACATTGAATTGCTTCTATGTATGAATTGTGCTATATAAATAAACGTGCTTGCTTGCTTGCTAAAAGGAGCAATGTGCAGGCAGTTATCTTAGCCAAAGGCTCTGCTTACTACCTCTGGGGCGCCAATCATTTTGTCTACACAATTTATTTTGTCTACACAATTTATTTTGTCTACACAATTTAGATTGTGTAGACAATTTATTTTTATTATCTAAATTAGTTCCCAAAAAATGAAAACTGGTTAAAAATACAATAGCATGGTGTGAAGAAACTGTCAATTCCAATTTATTTTAAGAAGAAACAGAGAGTTAGTTAATTGAAAGGGGGCCACCATATTTGGCCACAACTGCATTTATTTACACTCCAAAGACAATAATATTTCTGTGGAAGTGACATGTTAATTTCCTGCTGAAACTCAAAAGGTGGCTACTGACATTTTTTCCTTTTGGTAATGTGTTCTTAGGAGGCATGCAAGGAGAGGCACCACCGGGACCACTTGCATGACTACATTCATTATTAAAGAGACAGTCATAAAACAGTAAGCTGCTGTGTATAAATGAAAATAAAATGGCACACTGAGCAAGTATTTTGGGTTTGACTGGGAATAAGGATGACTTTCCTTCCATTTCATAATTTCCGCATAGGCACTGAACAGCATTTGAACCACACCCATAGAATCCTTTAGATGCTAAATGCCTCATTAAATGTTTTTACATTTGAAAAAGACTTGGATAATTTGCAAAATGCTACAAACGGTGTTTTGCAAAGGTATTTAAACCCCTTACCTATTCTGTAGTTTTATTGAATGACAAATGGTAAATTGACATTTAGTTCTGTTTGATATTTTATTTTATAACATTGACCCTCAAAATTATTTTAATGTAGATGAATATGGTTTTATGTTGGTAAATAATTTTAAGAAAAACTGAAATATGTTATGTGCAAAAGTATTCAACCCCTTTGCAGTTTACAAATTTGAAACAAATGCCCTAATGAGGACGCAGTAACATTGCCATTGGCCACGCTTGAACCATTCAATTTACTCATTTAAAAGACAGTTTAAGTATCATTCGACTGGACTGTGATTCTGAAAGAAAAAGAAAATGAAAGAGCATTCAACAGACATTAGAGATAACATGATATGAAAGCAAAGATTAGGAAGGGTATTGTGGACGTGGTATTCCTTGGAATTCGGTGGGGGGGCATGGTGTTTTCTAGTACAGTAGCTTGTGCAACATGCTCAATTGTGCAGACGGTACATCTTCCTGCAGTCCCTTATATAGGGCTGGGAATGTGGCCAGTGAAGAGGGCTGATTTGCCCAAATCCCACCATTGGAACCGGAACAACCTAAGAAAGGCACATCCATTCATCTGGCCACAATATATACATACTGTGGTACGCACAACCGCATAAGTACAGTGTAATGATTAAAGAAGATAATGAAAAGAAAAGAATGCCTTGAAATATATTAAAAATGAAGAACACTAGTGCTCTGCAAGACTGTGATGGCTCATGGAATTAAAGTACATTTTTTTAAATCTAAATAACCCACCACTTAAACAAGACAGGGACTTGTGAGAGAAGCCACAGAGAAGCCAGCAATCACTTTGAAGGAAGTACAGATTTCAGTAACCAGGAGTTCACCGGTCAAACATATCAAGATCTATGCAAAACTGGCCTGTATAGGAGGTTAAAATAAGACAATATTCAGACTGTAACATCTGAAAGCATGTGAGTGGCCCAGCCGAGATGTTGGAAAAAGTTTTATTTTCAGATATGACCAAGATCAAGCTTTTAGGCCTAAACTCAAAGCACTATGTGTGGTATAAGACTGTCCATGCCCAAACGCATGCCATCCCAACAGTAAACTATGGTGGTGGCAGAACCATGCTGTGGGGCTGGATATCAGCATGGTACTAGCATCTTGTTGAAATTGAATGAAGAATACAAAATACATGGAAAAACTGTGTAGTGGTTCAATATTGATGAAAGCAACATTTCATCTATTTCATCTTTCTTACAAATATTTCCCCTAATTAAACCAATTTCACCCAAGAATAATTTAAGTATATAATAAAATTAATTATCAAATGATATGAAATTTCAATGTACTCTCTGTAATTCAGTAAAAAGAGAGAATGGTCAAGGGTTTGAAAACTTTAGCAAGATCATTTACCTGCTTGTAATTGGTATACATCTGATGGCTGGCCCTCATTACTGGATGCAATAGGTTCAGAGCAGTGAGGTGCAGAGTAAGGATGTACACATGCCACATTTAAGAATGCCCACCGGAAATCAGGTTTGATCTTTGCTTCCAGCTTTCCCATTGTTTCTTACCTAGTAACCCGTATGAAAACGGCACAGGCACAACGCGAAGGCTTTAATCACCCCAAAATGTTTTGCATTAAACAATATTCTGAATGCAGATGTCAGCTAAACTTTTCCGGGACATTTTTGTGAATTTCTAAAACCTGTAGGGGAGACATTTAATAGAATGCAACAGTATAATGATTAGCGCTTGCCACATCTGAACCATGAAAGCTTTTGATATTTTGAACAGACTTTAAGCACTATCTCCAAGGCACAATAAGTAAGACATGTTATTGCACTGATACCCTTTGGTCACGATACAGAGGGGCATGGCAGACCAATTAACCATTTTGTACGTCTCTGGTTTAAACAAGGCCACAGTGAAACACATTACTTAATATTTTTAATATTTAATTATGGAGAGTTATGGATTGTCAGTATTAGCAGATGTGGTGACAACATTGGCACTGACAGGTTATGAACCAGGACGCACACTTTTAACCACATTTTGTTGTGCCTAATTTATAGGAAAAATAGTAAGGCACAGACAGTTATTAATATATTTTACTAAAAACTTTGTCATGAATAAAAAAATATCAATTGTTTTATCCACCCCTCATTAATGTACATACATTTCACTGTAGGTAATAGGATAGCACATGGAATGTATGCATGTTGTTTCTGAATATAAAACAGCTTGTAACTCAATGGGATATGACAACATTTCCAGGCAGCTGTTGCCTAGCACCAGCATAACAGTGTAATGCAATGCAGGATACATCAGGCAGGGCAACTAAATAACTACAGGCAGGCCATAGCACAGTACAAGTGCTCCAGAGACAAACTATGGATATTCTAGGAAGTTATATGTTTGCGTAGTCCGTGAATTTAAGCCATCAAGGTCAGTTTATTCGCATGTTGTGAAAGGTCGCTTTTCTGATTACATATGTTAATTTATGTCCCCAAAATCCAAAATGATGTCACGATATGGGGAACAAAATCTTTTTCTTAACTTGAAGCTAGTAGAACTCTGATGCTATTTTTAACAGATGTAATGAACAAAGTTTAACAGTGCAGTGTCTGCTGGGAAAATGTCTGGTTTGACTCATGGTCAAAAAAATGCAGTGGTCTCTACTACAGCTACTCTTTTGTACTCTTGTTTTGCAGCAAAACATTTCATACATTGGTTGATATTTTACATGATTGCCCAGTGTTACATGCACCTAGAATACAAGTTTGGAATGCAAATTTATTTAGTCATGTTTCTGCACTTTTACATTACAAAACAAGTACAATATCTGAATTTGTAGACTTCCCAGTTTTAAAGGTTGGAATACAGTTCCAACTGGGGTTGTTTTGAGAAGTTGCTTGAAAAAACTGTGTAATGTAATGTAAAGCATTACTTAAAATTAGGGGCTCATGCAGACTGAGATGGCAGTATGGTAGTTAGGTCACATGACATTGTGCATGAGCAGACTTTTATGAGCAGCACTGATGCATTTCCATTACCAACCCATTTCATTAGTGCTAAACATTATCTCTTGCATTCCTGAAGAACATCTTCACACTAAACAGGTATGCTCAGTTCTTTTTGAGAGGCTCCTTACCAAGCATTTTCTTAGAACATGAAACCATGTTAAATTTTGCTGCTATTTTAGTCTTACTTAGTATGGCTTTTTATCATTTCATATAATTTTAAACCAAATATGCAATTACTAAATTGTCTTTTGTTGTGGTGTTAGTTATTGCATTTTACACTTTTTAATAATATAAAGGCTTTCTCATTCTTCCGTCATGTGCACATTCAGATTGCCTTGTCCTAGTGCAGCCTGTTGTGCCCCACCTTGTGGACGCTAGCTGAATTACAGCAACAGTGCAGTCAAACCAAACCCCTCCCCACCTGTATTCTCTTCAATATTTTTGGATAAAAAATATAAAGAAAAAGCTATTAAGATGGCAGATGTATTCCCAACCCTACTTGTTCTTTGTTGAATGGATATTTAGTGAACTGTGTAGAATTTGTGTAAATGTAGAGACCAGGACATGCGCAAGCATTTTGTTTGCACCCATTTCTCATTGCTCATATAAGGTTAGATGATCGGTCTTAATCATGTTGATATAAGAGACGGAGAATGTTGTTTTTCCATTTGACAATAGAAACCGGTGCACCTAGTGTATGCAATCAAAATAATTTCCTTTGAACAAATGTTGTGAAACACTGTCATTCTACACTCACCTAATGGATTATTAGGAACACCATACTAATGTTGGCCCATATTGATAGGATAGCATCTTGCAGTTGATGGAGATTTGTGGGATGCACATCCAGGGCACATACACCACATCCCAAAGATGCTCTATTGGGTTGAGATCTGGTGACTGTGGAGGCCATTTTAGTATAGTGAACTCATTGTCATGTTCAAGAAACCAATCTGAAATGATTCAAGCTTTGTGACATGGTGCATTATCCTGCTGGAAGTAACCATCAGAGGATGGGTACATGGTGGCCGTAAAGGGATGGACATGGTCAGAAACAATGCTCAGGTAGGCCGTGGCATTTAAACGATGCCCAATTGGCACTAAGGGGCCTAAAGTGTGCCAAGAAAACATTCCCCACACCATTACAACACCACCACCAGCCTGCACAGTGGTAACAAGGCATGATGGATCCATGTTCTCATTCTGTTTACGCCAAATTCTGACTCTACAATCTGAATGTCTAAACAGAAATCGAGACTCATCAGACCAGGCAACATTTTTCCAGTCCTCAACTGTCCTATTTTGGTGAGCTCTTGCAAATTGTAGCCTCTTTTTCCTATTTGTAGTGGAGATGAGTGGTACCCGGTGGGGTCTTCTGCTGTTGTAGCCCATCCGCCTCAAGGTTGTGCGTGTTGGGGCTTCACAAATGCTTTGCTGCATACCTCGGTTGTAACGAGTGGTTATTTCAGTCAAAGTTGCTCTTCTATCAGCTTGAATCAGTCGACCCATTCTCCTCTGACCTCTAGCATCGGCAAGGCATTTTCGCCCACAGGACTGCCGCATACTGGATGTGTTTCCCTTTTCACACCATTCTTTGTAAACCCTAGAAATGGTTGTGTGTGAAAATCCCAGTAACTGAGCAGATTGTGAAATACTCAGACCGGCCCGTCTGGCACCAACAACCATGCCATGCTCAAAATTGCTTAAATCATCTTTCTTTCCCATTCTGACATTCAGTTCGGAGTTGAGGAGATTGTCTTGACCAGGACCACACCCCTAAATACATTGAAGCAACTGCCATGTGATTGGTTGATTAGATAATTGCATTAATGAAAAATGTAACAGGTGTTCCTAATAATCCTTTAGGTGAGTGTAATTTTACTGCAAATATAGGTTCATGTAAAAAAATGCATATATATATATATATATATATATATATATATATGCAACTACGCATATATACATTTCTGTGAAAACATACATGAAATTTGTTCTAATTGGAAATATAGTAAAGTGAGCAGGAAATATATTCATTCAAGGTTTTTATTTTTCCGGTCAGCCATGGAGCATCCGGCACACCACACTGGCGCAGTATGTCACAATGCTCTTGATTGTGCAGCGGTAGAAGTTCACAAAGATCTTGGAAGACAGGCGGGCCTTTTTCAGCCTCCTCATGAAGGCTGACCTCCTCCCTGTAGGCAAACTCATCATTGTCCCTGATCAGGAGTACCACCGTGGTAGGCACAGTCGTAGGTAAAGAGGAAGTACAGGAGGGGGCTCAGCATGCAGCCTTATGGAACAACAGTGATCAGGATCAGGGTGGGGGAGGTGAAATTGTCTAACCTGACAGACTGAGGTCTGTTAGTTAGGATGTCCAAAGTCCAGTTGCAGAGAGAAGGCCTGATCCCCAGGTCATGAAGTTTGTTGACCAGCTTAGAGGAGATGACTACATGGAATGCTGAGCTAAAGTCTATGAATAGCATTCTCACATATGGTGGTTTTGTCCAAGTGAGTCAGAGCAGTGTGTAAAACTGCCCTGATGAGGTCGATGACCGTAGTGTCGTCTGCGAACTTCAGTAGTTTTACAGATGGGTCTCTAGATGTGCCGTCGTTTGTGTAGAGGGAGAAGAGCAGTGGGGAGAGCACGCAACCCTGGGGTGTGCCGTTACTGATTGTTCGGGTGCTGGATGTGGTATCCCCTTGCCTCACCTGACTCATGTTGGGCAGGAATGTTGTGATCCTCTGACAGGCGGAGGTTGGCACAGTAAGCTGGGTGAGTTTGGTATGGAGGATGTCTGGGATGATGGTGTTGAATGCCGAGCTGAAGTCCACAAACAGGATCCTTGCATGTCCCTGGAGAGTCAAGGTGTTTCAGGATGTAGTGCAGTCCCATGTTGACAGCATCATCCACAGATCTGTTAGCCCGGTAGACAAACTGCAAGTGATCTAGCAAGGGGCCTGTGATGTCCTCCAGGTAGGCCAACAATCTTTCAAAGCACTTCATGACCACAGATGTGAGGGCGACAGGTCTGTAGTCATTCGATCCAGTTATAGAGGGTTTTTTGGGGCCCGGGATAATTGTGGAGCGTTAGAAGCACGAGGGAACTTCACATAGCTCCAGAGATCTGTTGAAGATCTGTGTAAAGATGGGGGCCAGTTGTTCAGCACAAACGTTCAGGCAGGATGGGACACACCACCCTCTTTACAGATTGTTAGTGCAGGTGGGGTGTTGATGAGTGGAGGTGGCAGTGGGGGAAGGTGACTGTTTGAAGATGGTGCTGGAGTGGGGGAGAGGTGTGACTGGGGGCCTCTCAAACCTACAGTAAAAAACATTCAGCTAGTGAGCCAGTTGTTGAGATCCAGCAGTGTGGGGGTTGGTCTCCCCCATCCTTACCAGATCCCCGAACCACCTCAGCGTGCTCCTTTCAATGCAAAATAACAGCGGCGCTACATCGAGTTTCTCTCGGATGACTGAGCTTCTCTCACCCTATCTCTAAGGGAGACGCCAGCCACCCTTCTGAGAAAACTAATTTCAGCCACCTGTACCCACGATCTAGTTCTTTTGGTCATGACCCAGCCTTCATGACCATAGGTGAGAGTAGGAACGAAAATTGACTGGTATATCGAGAGCTTTTCCTTTCGGATCAGCTCTCTTTTCTTCACAATAATCCTCATCCCAATCACTTCACACTCGGCTGTGAAGCGGTCAAGTAAGTGCTGGAGGTCACAGACCGATGATGCCATCACTCAGCCCTAATATATAGTTAGGTCCACAATTTTGTCTGTTTACCTAAATGTATTCAAGTTAAAGTTAAGTAATGAATATAGGTATAAAGTGCAGTCTCTCTCAGCTTTAATTTGATGGTATTTACATCCAAATTGGATGAAGGGTTTAGGAATTGCAGCTCTTTATTCTGCAATGGCCGAGTCAATCACCTGATCTCTATCAATCATGCCTTTCATTTGCTGAAGACAAAACTTAATGCAGAAAGACCCATATACAAACCACAACTGAAGACGGCTGCAGAAAAGGCCTGGCAAAGCATCACAAAGGAGAAAACCCATGTTTGGTGATGTCCATGTATTCCAGACTTAGAGCAGTCATTACGTGCAAAGAATTCTCAAGAAAGTATGAAAAATGTGCATTTTAGTTCAGATGTTGTATGTTAATTTGTCCAATTACATTTGAGCAGCTGAACAAATGGGATTGTGTATGAAAATGTTTGCACTTCCTAAACGTTTCATTCAATATTTTGTTTAACCTCTTGAATTGAAGCTCAGCGGTTGTCATTTGATATCCATTGTGGTGATATAGAGTAAATATTAGGAAAAAATATTCAGTGTCTAAATATTTCTGGACCTGACTCTATATGTATAAATTCAGCTTTAAAAAAAATAAGAGAACACTTCTATTTTATCTTAAATCAGACAATCAGACTCTACATGCATGGCAGCCGTTCCATTCAAGTGTCTATTAAATTCCAACACAGGCACACCTAAGTTTACTCAGTTAGGTACTGATTAGGTGATTACTTGAACCAAATCTAATTTAATGAGGAAAAGTATAAAAACCACTGCTGTAGTCATCAATAAAGCAGTAGGACCAGCTGGGTGGCAAAAACTGTGCAAGTAGTACCTCAAAGTTAATTTGAATAAAAAAATTACTATTCAGCATGACAAAATAGTTCAAAAGAAAAGCTTTGAGTGAAGAATAGAAGGGTTCAATTCTGGCTTAACTGGCAGAGGGATACAGTGAACGTGAGGTTTCTTCCATTCTGAAAACAGGATGGAAAGGACAAGGTCAAGCAACAGAAATTGGGGACAACAAAGCTACAGATTGGCAGAGGGTGAAAATGACTGTCTACTGACTCAAATGATGTCAACTCATTCGAATGTCACTCAACAACTGTAGGATGACATCAAGTGACCTACAAAAAGAATGGAAACAGCAGCTGGGGTGAAGTACAAAGCAAAAACGGTTTGCAACAGGCTCTAGGGGCAGGGCTGAAGTCGTGCAAAGCTAGAAAAAGCCCTTCATCAATGAGAAGCAAAGAAGAGCCAGGCTGAAGTTTGCAAAATACCATAATGATTGGACCGTAGAGGAATGGAGTATGGTCATCTTCTCTGACGAGGCAAATTTCCAGCTTTGCCCAACACCTGGTCTTCTAATGGCTCTATGGAGACCTGGAGAGCCACAGTGTCTCGCACCCACTGTGAAATTTCGTGGAGGATTGTGATGATCTGGGGATGCTTCAGCAAGGCTGTAATTCGGGAGATGTGTCTTTGTGAAGGACACATTAATCAAACCAAGTACAAGGTTATCCTAGAAGAACCCCTGCTTCCTTCTGCTCTGACAATGTTCCCCAA
This sequence comes from Esox niger, assembly GCA_016801105.1. NCBI lineage: Eukaryota > Metazoa > Chordata > Actinopteri > Esociformes > Esocidae > Esox > Esox niger. Next base: position 41,179 of record JACXGJ010001457.1, on the reverse strand, counting down.
GTCTGAGAATCGTTTTTTCCAGCAGGACAATGCTCCATGCCACACAGCCAGGTCAATCAAGTCATGGATGGAGGACTACCACATCCAAACCCTCTCATGGCCAGCCCAATCTCCACATCTGAACCCCATGAATACCAATGCAATTTGATCGAGAGGAAGACAGATGCTCACAAGCCATCAAACAAAGCCAAGCTACTTGAAATTTTGTGCCAGGAGAGGCATAAAGTCACTCAATAGCAATGTGACAGACTGGTGGACAGCCAAGACGCATGAAAGCTGTGATAAAAAATCTGGGTTATTGATTTCTGAATGCTTCCTATGTTACAGCATTAGTATTTTGTTGTAAAATGAATATTAATTTGTTTCCTTTGCTTTATTTTAGGTCTGAAAACAATGCATATTTTTTGGTTATTATGACCAGTTGTTGTTTTCCACAAATAACTACTCTAAAAGACAATATTTTATTTGGAATTCGGGAGTAATCTTGTCAGTAGTTTTAGAATGAAACAAACATTTTCATTTTACTCAAACATACCTATGAATAGTTAAACCAGAGAAACTGATAATTTTGCAGTGGTCTCTTAATTTTTTCCTGAGTTGTATACATAAATTGTTCATTAAGTATGATTAAATTGCTGCCAATATTAATACCACCAAAAAAACTTTAGCATTGCAAGAATGAAAGGGAATCACAATTATTAGCAACCTGGATACAATTGAGCAAAAAAAACTGTGAATTCTTATTTATTATTTACACAAGTAAAACCAGTGTAATTATAAACAGAATGCACAATAAAATGTCTCTCCAATGATAATAAAATATATTGACACTGTTGTTTTTAATTCTTTGTGCATACTCTCTTTGCAATGATAACTGCACTGAGCCTTTGCCATATTTTTTTATAAGCAGGGATTTTAGGCCATTCCTCAAAAAGGAATCATCCAGCTCCTTCAGATTTTCGGTTTTAGCTTTGGGAAGCCCTCTTATTAAATTCAAGGCGATTCATGTCCGGAAACAGAGATAGCAGATGATAAATGTGGATTTTGTGGTCAACTAACCATTTCTTGGTGTATTTGTATGTGCGTTTTTGATCACTGACTTGCATTCACTTGCAGCTTCAGCTCCCTAGCAAAGATATTCCGTTTTTTTGACAAAATGTTTTTGCACTGGTTAAAGTTCTTAAATCAGTTTTTATCTTATCACAGGCTCTAGATCCAGTTCAACCAAATAGCCTCACAATTTAAGAAATCCACAACCACACAATGTTCATGCATTCTCCAGCCGATGCCAAACCAACTACTGGTGTTGTTTGTTTTATGCAGCCTATTTTGCTTATCTTTATCAATCACTTTGAAGGTGACTGTATATATTCACCTCTCGATGAAGGAAAACCCTGTCTGACATCCATTCCACCAACCTTGGATGGTGCTCATTATTTGCAAACTTCATTCAACTTTAACCTTGTGAACAAAACCTAAAGAGTGATTGTCATGCAGGTGATTATTTGTATTCTTTTATCCATATGCAGAGACTATGGATGTGATTAAAGCCGTCAGTGGAGGAGAGGCAGAGAGAATCCTGCTTCAGGTTTGACATTCTCTTCCCCGTGCTCCCATCCAGACCAAACAGGGATGTGTGTCTGGTTCTCATTTAAGACTCCTTGTCTCTCACCACCCCCTCCCCCTTTTCATTTTTTCCCTCTTTGGAGAAAATGGGAGGGGATGGAAAGGAAGTATGGCAGTTCTCCAGAAATGTGGTAGTTTGTTCTGTCTCAGCCTTAGAATCCGGGCCACAGCTCCTCTGCAGAGCAATCGAGAGGGTGTCGCGTCTGTCTCTGTATTGTTGAGATTCAGTGTGCGCTGCTGCTTCCATTAACAAACGTTCCTCTACTGTCTGTCTATCAGATCCATCTCCACCTCGCTCATCCGCCTTCCCTCGGGAGGAGCTGGGCAAGACAGGGGAAATATCAAGAGGATAATGACCTAAAGACCTTTGTCATTTTGCAGATTTTGTTTTACTGAAGACTGTGGAAGAAAACTATTTCAGCTCAGGGTAAGTGATAGTCTTTCTGGACAATTTTGAAAGAGTACATTTCTAAACTGGTAAAAGTTTGTGCAGGTTTTTACCACTTTTTCTATATTGGTTTGACCTTGTGTCTGGGTCTGTAAATCACCTGAGCCTGCAAGCACATATTCCCTAATCGCAGATTTTTAAACATGATTACCTTTTGATCAAGAACATCACAGGAAACGTGTGTTTGAAAGCTGAGTGATAGCTATACTTAGAATTCGAGGTTGAGTGGTGAACGGTTTGAAGAACCGCCGTTAGTGTGCAGGCTGACAACTACTTCAGTTATGCAGTGCTGCAAGACGTGGTGAACAGAGAGGTTACAAGAGATGCCTGCTGACTGTACTGGATCAGATAAAGCTGCAATTTTTTCTCTAAAATGCATAATCTATGCAACTCAGTTGATAACCATATGTTTCAAAGAGCTTTTATTTTAAGGTGGAAATGCTTCAAAGTGAGAACCAAGTGGCGATAAATAATCTAACCTGAGCTATGACCATGTTGTGAACATATAAGGGCCTACATTCCGCAAAATGGTGCAGTTGCGCTTTCCCACTATGATGTGTATTGTTTGATACTGTTGTACTAATACCACAACAGGTAATCATTTTAGCTTATCCCTGATTGAGTTTCTGCCGGCTTCTTTATACTTTTCCAGGTTTTAAGGCATTTCTATAACAGCACTGAATGTTGTCCAAGAAGCACATATCTGTGCCATTTTCATGATTCTATTTATTATATATATGTACATTTGACAACATTATAATAAATATGCAGATCTCAGTAGAAGTTTGTTGAAACAATTTTATAAAACGTTCCAGCATGCTGAATATTCCCCAAAATTGGCAGATGAGCTCCACCGATTGGTGGCAGTTGAGTGTGGAGATGTTTTCTGCTTGACTAGAGCTCCAAACCACACCCAAGTGAATGGGAGAGTGGAAAGTGTCAAGAGAAAGCATTTTCCACACTACTGGCCAGATGGACTAGGAAACCTGGGGGAGTTTGTTCTTTCTGTAAGAAAACATTGTGAAAACCAGGTGTACATCATCAATCTTTACCATTGCTTCCAAAGTAGTTCAGACAATAGAATATTACTCTTTGATAGCAATAGAAAATTATCAGTAAAAATTACAGATTTGAGTAAAAAACCAAAATATACTTCTCTATTTAATGTAGCTAATTTTGCGATATTTTTATTCAACAGAGCACAAGCCAGTAAAGTTAGTCATGAGTATGCAAGTGCTCAATGTTTTATATTCCACTCCCGAAAACAGAGTTTAACTCCCTCAGCCAGGGCTTTTTGGTTACCTCTTATAACGAGACACTGGCAGAGCAGCATTTGGAAAATTCTTTGTGAAGGAGTCTATAAATCAGTCTAGCTAAGCTTTATCACTCCTCTGTGATCTGTAGTCTCTCCAAGACTTACGGAACCATATGTCAAGGAATGTTCTTACAATGCCTCTCAGAATAGATGTGTTCATCAATCTGGTGGTTAAAGTGTATGACCAGCAACTAAATAGTTGCTAGATTGAATCCCCAGGCAAGGTAACGCAAGGCGTTTTTGTCTGTGTTCAAGCCATTTAACCATATTTGCTCTTGTATTTGCTGTTGACTGGTTTTAGATCAGCTACTACACAGCTGAGGCTCTGCAAATTATTTTTAATTATCAACAAAAAGAATCCAATGGATCTGTTGACTTTGATTATACTTTACACAAAGGTATTTGGTATATAGCACTGGCTAGTGTAAAAGGTAAAAGCAAGCTTGTAGCTTTAGGATACACATCTGCTAGGTATCAGACACGCTAACAGGGACCAGCTGTGTGAAATTCCCCTGGCCGCCTGTCCTGTTTCAACTGTATCATTGATCCTCTCATCTGCAGCACATATGCCATATCCTGCTAGACGGTGGAAGGGCCCTTTTGGTCAGTTGGGTCCAAAATGGCCCTACGATTGGCTTATTCAGAAAGTGTATACTTTAGGGGTTCTCAGAAGAGTTGAGAGTATCACTGAGAAACGGAAATACATTAAAACAAAGAAACATGTAAGACTCTTCTTTGGGGAAAATAGCAATGTTCTACCAGACTCAAAAAAGTTATGTTTTTGCTATTGGTTGTACTAGCAAAGTACACCTTTGGATATTTTGAAGCTGAGAGGGCTACAAAAAGGCAGAAATCCGTTCTAAAGTTGTAGGCTTGCTTGGGAGCTGCTGGTCTGGGGCTTGTGTGTGAACCCCACATTACATTGACCTTGTGGGTATGCACACTGAGAGGTTTGAAGGGCTCCAGTCGAGGACATTGTATGTGTTTGTTGGTATCTGGGTTTCTTTGCCATAAGGCATGTTAGATCTTTTTGTGGTCAGCTGGGCCTATGGTTTAATTAACCATGAGAGATTAGTTTGGCATCTGTTCTGGTCACTGGATGTAGGAGGTTCCTGTGTAGTGACAACTTGATTTAAGAGTTTGGGGTCCGTGGTTTCAGTGTCAAACTAAGAGAGTTGTCTCTTAGATAAATATATGTAGCCAATAATTAGATACTGTTTGTTAAGAGTTTTCATGTTAGCGTAATTGTCAATTACATTTGTTTTTATCTACTGCTCATTTATTTCAATGCCAGAATGGTGGTGGGATCCGTGTGTTTTTGTGTAATTTTAGTTTTGTTCCATTCTCAACTTCCATCTTACCCATCTCATAAGCCTTTAATGTTTAAACATCAGAATGTTAAAGGCCCAATGAGGAGTCGGGATTGAATCAAGAACGACTGTATGAGTCAGTGTGTGTGGTCATAATCATTTCAGTATGTGTCATTTGCAGAAGGCAATGTTCAAAAAGATCCCTGGTCTGTGTTGTAAAGGCACCAAATTCCTAAGGAGCTGTGGTAAAAGTGCAATACACTATGGTGAATATGGGACCATTTGGAAACTTCAGCCACTGTCCATATAAGATTAACTGTCTATAAAAGGGACAACTGTCCAATGTAAATACTGTTCTCCCACAGACTCCTGTATACACTTACGGATGTTTTACAGAACTGTTAAAAGTTTCTTTGAGGCTGTGTTTATAGGGCTGCATGAAGGATTGTAAGACGCAGCTGATCTTCAATAGGTTGTTTGTGCCGTGCTATTTTAAACAGTGATCATAAAACATAGGTTGAAAGTAGCCATTGTGCAGAAACTGAGACAAGCAGCATGGGAGCGAGGTCAAAATGAAGACTAAAACCAGTAACAATATTATAAGTTACAACACCAGAAGCCATAGTCGGCCTGATTGTTCTCTGTAAGTATATTTTATTTGGGTTAAATAATAAAGAAGAAAATCTGTCCCCATTAAGAAAAATCTATACATTTTCGGAATGGTATAGTAGTAATCAATAAGTCCATGACGTGGTTATGAAGTTAGTTTAGAATCAGTCAAAAGTGATGGCTCCCCCAAATACTGACATTTGTCAAGCAATTGGTTTTATTAAATTTTACAACATCCACTGTTTATTTTTTATATACATTTAGATTGTTGTTTTGATATTCACCAGGCTCACGATGAGCTGGAAATAAGCATGCACCATGTGTTTTTATTATGTTTTTTTTGTGGCAGCTTGGGAGAAGCCATAGTGATGACATGATGACAGGTTGGTCACTCCGGCTACCGAGCTAGAGCAACTTCTCTGTAAAGACACATCTTGGCACAGAAGTTGCTTTCAAGTGACTTTGTTACATACTCACTACAGACTACAAACTATTTGAAGAGGATGGATGAGACAGTGAGAATGGATGAGACAGTGAGGGGGGGCCCAAATGTATTGTGATTCTAGCAACACCTCTGGGTTACAGTGAAGGGGGACAGTGAAAAGGAAAATGAAACGTCTGTGTACAGCAAACATAATTCCTTCTAGTAAATCACTTTCCTTTTCTGTTACACATTTACATTCAGTACAGTACATCCCAAGATCCAGTTTAGATTGTGTTTTGGGTCATTGACTGTTGTCCAAACTGTTAGGACCTGGCCAAATCTTTAGTTTGACATTATACCAACTGACAGATAGGCTGTTCAGTGGGGTCTGGATAAACAGATGGCCAAGCTGAATATAAACTAGCTGTCCATATTCTGCTCTCAACACTTGCAGTCTCTGACAGGGTAGTGTTTATACTTTCATTATTGCAGAGTTTTGTGGATTGGCTCCTATTCAAATGCAGCTTAACATGGCTTTAAATCTCTGTGAAAAGTAGCATTTTAGCTTATTTCTTTTCCAGGAGCCAATTTAAATTAATTTCAATTGGCTTCAAGAGCAGATTTTGTTGGAAATGTGTACAGAAGCCATCAATATTTTTCAAAACTGGTGAAATCCAGGAAGGGGACTGTGTTTTTAGGCACTGTCTGTGCGTTTTCGAATTTGGGCCACATTTACTTTGAGTTGGCATGGATGCAACAGTTTATAATCCAATGTCAATAACTGCAGTAACTGTAAATGTATAAATGTATAGATAAAGACTAATGGAATATGTGTTACTCTCATGATGTCATTGATACAAGTTCAAGGCCACATTTGAACACTAGTCGCAAAAGATAGACCGACCTCTTGTCAGGAAAAATTAAAAGAAAACTTTTATATACAGATAAAAACATTTACGGAAAACCCATCTAGTTTTACATCCTGCTCAAAATCTGACTCAAGAATATCCAAGACTTTTCGATTTCATTAACAACATTTAATAAAACACGTTTTCAAACCTACTTGTGTTTTCTGTAATGTTCAAAATATGACTTCAATAATGTGAAACAGCTACAAAAGGGTTAAAAGAAGAAAGCAGTTCTGTCTGCAGTTCTGTATCTCAAAAAATGGCACTGCAGTTCATTTTCATTTAGTAATAATCAGACATTATTTGTTCTGACCCTGAACCAATAAGATAACGGTATCGCTATGACACTACACTGCATTCATTCACCTGGAAAAGATAAAAAGAAAAATATCTATTTGAGAAAGCTTTTAATCAGCATTTAACATCATATAACCATTCAAACCCTAAACTAAGCTCTGGACCTTGGAATGAACACCTCCCTCTGTGATAGGGTCTTGGAGGACCCTCCTCCTGATGGTGAGGATACAAGGTGAAATGAAGCCACATACTCATTCACAACAAAAAGGCTAAAGTGAAGATTTCAAGTCAGTGTACAAATCATTTAGACCTTATTATGGTCCATACAGTTGTGAGGAAAATGTGTGAAAGTGGGTTTCTGTGAATGTGGTGTAAGCATGGATGTGTGTATGTGTTGATGAGCATGTACAGTGCAGTCCATATGTATTTGTACAATGTTTTGCTGACCCACTTGCTTACCAAGGAATACCTCAAGAGTAGATGACCAGAGAATTTTTACCATAATAAAGAAAACAATGACAAAGAACTGTCTGGCAAATCAGGAAACATGGATGTGTCAGTCCCTAACATGACATGAAGCTATCTGTGAAATAAACTGGATGGGGTATTATGTGTTGGGAAAGTCTGGCTGCTACTAGAACTGTCTCACGTGTCGTTTTTAAGGGGCCAAATGTGGAATTCAACTTTGAATGAGCGTGCAAAGACTGACGGCGTGAAAACAAAACTGACAGCAAACATGGCACGAAACAAATAAGAATGAAAACGCCTGCAGTACAGGCCTGGCAGGGCTTTGACAAGGAAATTACCCATGGTCTTGTGATGTCTTTAGGCTGCAGATTTCAAGCAGTCCTTGACTGCACAGGATTTATAATGAGGTACTAAATATGAAAACCTAATTTGATATTTTGGTAATTTGTCCAATTACTTTTGGTCCCCTAAAAGTTTGGGGAATAACTACAAGGTGTTGTAATTCCTAAACTGTTTATGGTTTATGGATGTTAACTCTTAATTTTTACTTACAATTAAACTAAGTACAAAACAACAGATCTTTAGTCACAATCCAAATACTAATGGACTGCACTATATGTGTGTATATGTGTAAATATGTGTGAGGGTGTCTAGTGTCTGTGCGTGTGGCCAGTACTAAAAGGGATAGTGGAAATTCTTTAGCTCAGTTAGTAGAGCTGGGCATTTTGAATGCAAGGTTTGGCATTTTATTCCCACAGGGGGGCATTAAAACACAGTATGAAAATGTACTTTATATGCTCATTACTCAAATCAGCTGGCAGAACTCCCAAAAAATGTGGAGACAATTAGTTCCCATGATATTTTTGAAGTTAATAAAATGAGATATTTACAATTGTTTTTAGTCATTATTTGGACCATTTAAGTCAAACTAAGTTCAGATTTGAGTTGACTTAATTACAACCCCATTTCAAAATAAGCTGGGACTTTGCGTAAACGCAAATATTGTCCTGACCATTTATCCCTGCATTTCATAGACAACATTTCAAATGCTGAACTGTGAAATATTATTGTTATTGGAGCCCATTTGCCCATGCCCATTTTGAATTTGATGCCAGCAACACATTTAAAAAGGGTTGAGACAAGGTTATGTTTACCATGTTATGTTTACCACCTCTTCTTTTAACAATATTCTGTGTTTGGGAACTGAAAAGACCAAGTGCTGTAGAATTGAAAGTGAATGTATTCCCATTCTTGCTTGATATAAGATTTCACTTGCTCAACATTTCGGGGTCTCTTTTGTCATAGTTTTCATTTCATAATGCGTTAAATGTTTTCAATGGGTGACAGGTCTGGAAAGCAGGCAGGCCGGATCAGCACCTGGACTTTTTTACTATGGAGATGTGCTGTTTTAATACATGCAGAATACAGTTCGGTAGTTAATGTACATCGTATTTAGTATTTTTTTTAATTGTTGTTGTAAAATGAAAATGCAATATATTGAACCATTACTGCAATGTAATTTCCCAGTATGTATTCCCCTTCCAAGTGAACTCTACCACCTCTGACTTTTTTTGTTAATGACAGATACATGGTTATTGAACTCATTCATTTTAAATAATTTGTTCCTCAGGTGAGTTCTATGACATGTTGAATATGATAAATTCTTAAGCTTATCCCCTAGGATTTTTTAAAGTGTTGCTTTGCATATTATAGTGTCCAGAAAGCCCAAATTATTATAACTTTATTATAACCCAAAATTCCATGATTTGCCCCAAAAAGTAGATTCCATGATTTACCATTAATTTATTAATGATTTACAAACGCATTAACTATCAGTGTGTAATGTCATTTGTTCATGTTGACACAGGACCTAAACCTAAAAAATTTAGTTTTTGCAGGAACACAGTTTGTGCTGTAATTGTTTAATGTTAATGCAGGACATACATTCATGTAGCTAGTTGTTTGCATGAGTAGGCTAAGTAATATACATTATTCATAAGATAATCAAATTTGTTAATACGATTACAGTGTGGTAACCATTACTACATTTGCATTTAGGGTTATGTATTGTTTGACATGGGGATACGTTACATATATTAAAGAGCACTTACATTGATTGGCCAATAGGGGGCAGAGAGACGTGGTTAGGACTGAATACGTTCTAAACAAACACATACGCGTTCTGGTAACTCTTGAAGGAAAAGCCATGTTTTCTTTCTGTTTTCCAGGTCAGTAGGGTAAAAAAGGTACACTGGAATTTTTGATAATTGCCTGTTAAATTGTATACAGAGAGTTGGAAAGCATAATTTTATCACTATGAACTAGACAGAAAACCCATGTTGAATGTAAAATGCCATGACGTCAGTCCCTTCCTTTGAAAAAAAAAACTATTATGTTACCGTACTCTACGAACATTTTCATAAAGTACAACAAAACTCCTGACAATATCCCTAGGATTAATATAACAGAATTTTGTAGTTGAATTGTTTAGGAACTTTTTGCACTGTAAGGGTTAGCGATTAGCTAGTTCCTGTAAATTGTCTCCAGTTAGCTGTATGCCTGATCCAGTCAAATTAGTTAGTTTCGGTTAGCACTTTGCTAGCTTGATCAGCCATGTGATATTTGTGTTAACATCAAGGTAATTTGCAATTATCTAATCCTTTTGCCAGATTTTACTACACTAGCTGAACATTAAGGTATTTTACACATAAATACAACATTACTGCTGTATAAGAACTTTGTGAAATGTCAGATGTAATAAGAGTTTGACAAAAGTACATTTTATTTATCTTTTGCATAGGATTTGCCTGTTTACACTTCTACTGAAAATACATTACTCATCTAATCCTTCATGATTTCCATGTTTCCAGAGTGGTTGTTTTAAAACATTTCTTTATAGCTTACATTTAGTTAATCCTGTAATTCTTGAAGTGAGGATTATGTGCTATCACTAGTATTCTAACACCAAACCATTTGTTCATACTCTTTTGGCCCACTGAGTAACCATTGAGCTGGAATACATCCTTAATAACTGACACTTCACCATTAGTTATTTTGTGTCTCCTAAAGTAAAGTGATGAATTATCCTACCTTAACACTCACTAACACATGACTCACAGATAGCTATAAACACTTAATAACTGATATATCAAGATTAGTTAATTATTTTGCATCCCCGTAAGTGATGAATTATCATATATTAATAATCCCTAACTAACTTACAACATGAGTTCATGTTCTGTTTCAACATGAACAAATGACATTAACACTCTGTTAGTTAATGCATTGGTGATTCATAAAGTAAGGGTTATCATTATTAACTGTTTGTTTATGTCTTTGGTTATCATTCGTTCATGTTAACTATTGCATTTTTTAATGGTAGTTCATATAATCTTATTGGAAAGTGTTACCACAATATGTAATTCCATGGGGAGCAGCAATATGGAACTGGCGCAATCAAGGGAGTTGAAGCAGGTAAATTGACTCCCCTAAAACAAAATTACACCTTGAGCCAAAAGTAAAATGTGTCCCCTCCTATTTCAATCTCAGTCCTACACCCCTGGGCACAATGTTTGGAATACTTGAGAAAAATTTAAGTGTAGTGTTTTGTGTAGCCATGATTGGTCAGTCTGGCAAATCAGTCATGTACTTGCAGAAAAAGAAATATAACAAAACAAAACTATCAACATTCATTAGAAAATGCTGTGAACATTTTCATTTAAAAAACATTACATCTGAATAAAAGTCAGTACCACAATCAGTTTAAGTCCTTTCACTAACTTTGAATTAATCTGGACATATTTAAATAAATAATTCCTTAGGGTTTATGGTGTACAATATGTTCCGTCTCAATACGTTTCTGCTAAGGGACTCAAATTTTAAATGTACGCAGAGGATACTGCAGATACTTTTCCATCAGGGCAACTTTCCTCTTTTGTTCCTTCCCATTTATAATGTTTATTAATATGCTTACATATTAATATGCTTACTAATGCTTAAAATCAAAAGGTGCTTCAACAAAGTATTCGTTTAAGGGTGTGCACACTTATGCAACCAGGTTATAGTGAGGTTTTCTTACCCCTCCAAGTTTTCAGTTAGTTTTTCAATAAAAAATTTCACATTATAGGTCACATTAAAAGTGGAAAATGTTATGACATGATTTATCTTTGTCTCATTCTTTTACATCACAAAAACCTGGCATTTTAACAGGGGTGTGTAGACTTTTTATATACACTGTAAATGTCCACAGCATGATTATTAATTCAAATGCCAGAGCTTAGAATACTTGGCTGTGCTAATATATTCTCCCATGCAAAATCTATGCAAGCTTAGTGTAAAAAAGGTGACTATGCAGACAATGAATGGTTTAAAGGAATTAAAGAAATTTAGCTTTCTTTCCACATGATTTTAGATGGATCCTTTCCCTCTAAGTATTCTATTGAACTAGAGAAACTTTTGATCCGGGCTTCTGTTTTTTAAGCAGCCATTACAAATTTTTAAAAAATCTGCAAAAATACAATGTGAAAGTGACCACTGGCATGTTGCAGATAAAAAAATAAAATACAACTGTGTTGTAAACATTTGCAGAATTCAGCCAATATGGCCCATGGCTTTCCATGAAGGTATAATCCAATGATGTCTTAGTTTCAAACAAAAATATTTTAGCTTATTGAACATTATCTACAAATAGAATTGTCCTAAAATTGCAATCCAGTCCCAACTGGCTTTCCAAGATAGGCTAGAGCAAAATATCTGAAAGAGTTTCAGTTGTGCTGATGATTATATAAAGTTTTTATTAAACAGGTGCCTGATGTCATAAGAACAAATTGTCGTTTTTTTGTTCCCAGTCTATGAGACCTTTTGGAATGGTCTGTGGTGGTTGTTGCAGTTGTGCACAATGTTACAGTTGTTCAAAAGTATTCATATTTCATCATTATCAAAAAGGATGTAATCTTATCATGGTAATATATGATTATTTGAATTTTACCAAGGGAATCTTAGGTAATGTTCTTTAGATGCCCTCTCTAAAAAGATTTAGCTTACAGCCACATATCAGATACAAATAGCAGGTGCACTCATGTTTGTGAATGTTTTGCCACATCAAAGAATCATCATACATATCTGCAATTGTCTTACAGTGGTGTACATCTTAAACTATCCCTTGGTTTAGTCTGGATTCTTGATCTGTAAAATGTGCTATATGTTGAAATCTAAAATCTGTTTTCCAATGAACATTTTCATCAGGGGGTGTTTGCCTGGGAAGTTCAGTTTTACAATAACCTTTGTATTTTCTATTTTAAAAAACTTTTAATGTAAATGAATGGAAATATGAATATTTAATAAATGAAAACACAAACCTTACTGTAAAACTGTTATACTTCCAATTTTAATACTCCTTCAATGAGCCTTTACTAGATGGAAAATTATGCTTCTTAATGTGGACTGGGAGTTTAAACAGGTGGTTGGTATCATACCATTCCAGGTTCTACAAGTTCTAGTTCCAGTCTCAGCTCAAGATCGCCCTTTGTTGGTTCTTTTTGTGACAGATATAAATGAACCACCAATTACAGCAGTCTGAGAAAAACAAGGTAGCCAGAGTGTGGCTGTTGTTTTGAACCCTGAACTAGAGTAATTTGCTGCCAAGAGCCTGTTTTTATGTGGTTAAGGAGGCTAGCCCTAGCTACCATTGTGGTTGCATTTGAATCACATTGTTCTGCACAAAGTTCCCTGTGAGGTTAGTATGAGGTATATTTTCTCCAATGGTGTGTTGTGTATAAATAACTGTAAACATGCTGTTGACATTCAGCATGTGTTTTCAACATGTTACTACAGTGGGAAAAGACTGGAGAATTAAAAACAAGGAGGAAAACAAAAATATGGAATTGCCGCAGCTCTAGAATTCTTTTAACTTTGGAAATGACAGAAACATAGACAACTTTACACACTGGCCTTGAATCAATTGGCCTAAATTCTCCCAAATTATTATGGGTACAACAGTACCCTGAACTAAAGGCAACAACATTGTTAGGGGTTAGGATACATTAGGTATTCAAAGATCTTCATAACGTCATTAACAAAGATTATTGCTTTTAAAATGCATTGTCATTTTACACTGTTGATTGTGGGAATCTGACATTTACAGTAGTATTACGGTTCTTCGCAAAAATTGCTTCATCTACTGTGGTTTCATAGTACAAATGAGTAGTATAACCATGCCATGATGATGAACAAATAAATAACATCCCATTACCATTTCTGTTCTATTTCATTTACAGGTGTTTTTTGGTGCTGGTGAGATGATGAAGAAACACCGGTTGTTACCGCTATGCACACTTCTGGGTGTCCTGTTTGTAGGACTGCTGCCCAACCTTGATGCTCAACAAGGTAGGCTTGATTCACAGGGTTCTCCACAGTTCAATTTGCTGGCCTCTGAGCCCCTTGCATCTAAATCTCCTGTCCAACTTCTGTAGTTCACAGTAATTACTTTACACCTCAGATTTTGTGATCGTTTGCATCAGTGGATCTGTGCTAGTGTTATTAAGGATCATCCCTGTAATCAGCATCAATAAGTACATGGGGAACCATGTCAGAATAACTTATAAAAAATTGGGTACACAGTGTATTTGGAAGGCCACTGCAAATACACTTGTTACATTACAGCCTTGAATTGATTAACTTAAAGGGCATTTTACTGTATTTTATGGAGTTAAACATATTATCAATTCAGGAATAACTGTAGTCTGAGAGCACACGCCTAGACTCATGTTTTGAAGTCAGGGGACTCAGTTCCACCACATTTATGATTTTCTGCCAAATGAGGTGAACTAAGGTGCCTGAAGAAGTTAGGCAGTATCATAAACATGGTTTCTGGCAATGCTAGTGTTCAATACACCAACTGCGTTACAGTCTTACCGTTAGGTTTAGCTGCTGGCACAGCTTGATAAGAGTCCTCAAAACTGGGTTTCTTCTTTTGAAGATTGTGCACAAGGGCTGGCTGCCGATATATACTTTCTAGTGGATTCGTCCAGGAGTATGGGACAAGAGAATTTTGAGCACGTCAGACAGTTTTTGTACAGTGTGGTAAAAGCTCTACACGAGGGTGGAGATGGCAGATTTCAAATCGCCCTCATCCAATACAGCGGCTTGCCCAAAACCGAGTTCCAGCTGAATACATACCCATCTCTGCTGGGTGACTTAGCCCACATCCAAGCCATGGCCTACCTTGATGGGGGCACACGAACAGGTCGTGGTTTGGACTTCCTCATCCGGGCCCATCTGAATGCGGCAGCGGGCAGCCGTGTTGGTGAGGGCGTGGCCCAAGTGGTGGTGGTCCTCACGGACGGGCGATCCCAGGATGACGTAGCTGAGCCAGCTGAGGTGCTGCGTCTGGCTGGTGTGAAGGTGTTTGCAGTGGGGGTGAAGGACGCCGTGGACTGGGAGCTTAGGGAGATGGCTAGCACACCACAGGAAGCACACATGTTCAGCGTAGAATCTTTCACGGGTCTACGGGACATAACTCAAGACTTAGTGGTGGGCTTGTGCGGCGCAGTCACCCAAGCCAGGGACACCCCCATGGCTTTCCAAGCTAAGGAAGTGCCTCAGGATGTGACAGGTAACACCAGTGGCCCAGTGTCAGTGTCATACTAATGCCCAATTATCAATAAGAACACAAAGAAGCTGTGAATGTGTGGAAATGTCTGAATAGAGCTTTTTATTAACATGAATAAGGGATATTTAACACGATAACCCTCATATGCCATCAACTCTCCGGCACCCATTAACATTACTGTTACTCATCACATTTGATTTGTCCATAACACTTTAAGATCACCCAGGTTTGCATGTGATTTATTCTCCTACTGCATCTCAGAAATAACGTTTTTGATAGCTCTGATATTTGGAACACCTTTGCAATGTATTCCAATTTATAAAAGGTGTGTGCAGAAGCTAAGAACATGCCTTCTCAGTAAATCTATCAGAATGTCCAGTACTATTTCTGTGCTGTAAAGACTAATCAATATATGTTCACCATTTAAATAAATTCATGGCCAAACTTTAGAGGTGGATAGGCCTAAAAATGTACTTACATGACTGCGCATTTTGTACAAAAGTACAAATTAAAAATAACTTTGCTGTGTTCGCCAAAGTTCCTAATTAAGAACTAAAGGACCAGGTAAAGGAAATTAGGAACTTCCCTCACCTGGTGTACAGAGCGAAGTACTAGTTAAATACTTTTACTTTGACCTTACACAGCTGTCTTTGTCTCTAAATCATATAATAAACATTCACAAAACACCTTATATATATGTGGTAGATGCACACTGGGATTTTAAGCAAATTATTTTGTTCTTCAAATATATGAAATGTGTGACATTCAGTAGTACACAAGTATTGGGCACCGATGTTGGCTCATGGGGACCACTTTCACAACTACAAATTCAAATCTCCCCAGTACATCACAAATTGCTTAAGTCTCATTTGACAAGAAATTTCTAGATATTCAACATTCCATAAGACTTAAAACTGGCTCTCCAATGGGTCCAATGTGGCCAAACACAGCGAGCAGCACTTAACCCACCCACTGCTTGATTGTCTTCTTTTTGTTTGTGTGTTTTATGGCTATGTTTGATCATTTACTGTCTTCCCAACTTTGTAAAACATGTGCAGTGCATACTATTCTACAACTGAAACAGTGATGAATCTGCCTGGACACATCCTTGACTTGCAGCGGAGCCTATAGATTCATGTTTTTTTATCTAGCATAGATTGACAGGGATTTTGAGAGGGCAAACATAGTATAATTACAGTAAAGCAGTACAAATGTAATCTCTTAGCACAATGTACAATAAAATGGTAAAGAATAGTTGTTCAACCTCTTGATTAACTTTTAGAGTCTCTTAAGCATCAAGGATGGGCCACAGGGTCATTACTGGTACACATAATCTCTTAAGTCTGTAACATGAGTCTGCATGGAGTGGCTGAACACAATGGAGTTGTAAGGAGGTTATGTTTAAGTGCATTATCATGTAAACCAATCTGATAAAACATATAAAAAGCAGGTACTGATATTTTACAATCTTTAGTATACATTACATTGGAAATGTTGAAAATAACATTTCAACACTCATGAAATGGAGGATATTATCAGTGCTTTCACACTGGCCTTGACGTTGTTCGTATCATCCTAAATTAGTAATGATTAACAATTTTGCTTATAAATGCAAAATCATTGACTATTATATTGAAAGCTTGTTCAGAATAATATACATCCATAATTAACGTCAAAAAATGTATCACTCCTTGGTTCAGCCTACATGCAGTATAATGTTTTTTTGTGATTGATTGTGTTCACCATGAATGTTATTATGTGTCAGCACGTTCTCTCACCTCTGTTTTAACGCTTTCACATTACGTTTTGTTTCTGTTTTGTTTTTCTCTCCCTTTTAAGCACAAGAGTCAGCTGACCTTGTACTCTTAATTGACGGATCTGAGAACGTTGGAGCGGCCAACTTCCCCCGTGTGCGTGATTTGGCTTTGAGACTCATTGAGGGCCTCGATGTGGGCAGCGACACAATTCGGGTAGCTGTGGCTCTGTACAGCGCAGACCCAGATGTTCAGTTCTTTCTAAATACCTATGAGGACAAAGTCTCCGTCCTGGATGCTGTGAAGTCCATTCAGTTCCCAGGCGGTGATGAGGCAAACCTTGGTGCCGCATTGGAAGAAGTCGCTACGAACCTCTTGAATCAGGCGTCGGGTGGCAGGGCAGAGGAGGGGGTGCCCCAAGCTCTGGTGGTTATCAGTGCCGGCTCGTCCAGTGATGATTTCAGTGGGGGTGACAGGGCACTTAAGGCAGCAAGCGTTATTACATTTGGTCTGGTGGTCGGTGATGCAGCCCTTGCCGAGGTGGAAACTATTGCCTCAGACAGGAGCTTTGTTCAGTCAGCCCCTGATTTCAGGGCAGTGACAAAAATGAGTGACCAGTTGCTACCATACATTATCGGGGTGGCCCAGCGCACCATTGTAGTTCAGAATGAATTCACACAAGGTAGGTAACTTCCAAGCAAGGTGGGGTGGGGATGTTCATAAACAACATTACTTCAGTGTGTCTTGTAGCTGATTCCCTAACATAGGTAAGAATAACGAAGATTTTTATTGACGATGGCAAGCATAATGCATTTATAATACCTTCATAAAATCTGTCAGAAACTATGTTTGAGTTTTGCAGTGATACTTAAATCAATCAATTTATAATTGAAAGTAAATCAAGGTATCTTAGCTCTTTAATTTGTTTATTTATTAAAAAAATATATAGTATTTAAAAAAGAAAGAGTTGGAGAACACTTACCTAAACATTGAAAACCCCTATCCTTTATATTCTTTTTCTGCTCTAGTGCTCTTCTCTTTTAACCACAGGTTTACAAAAAGTTCATGTTTTCATTGTGGATGTTGATGTACGCTTATAGTTATTGTCTTGGTGGAAGATCCAAAGAGTGTTAAGCAAAAAAGCCCCATAACATAAAAGATCCACCACCATAGTTTAAAAGAAGTACGGGTTATTGTTTTGATAGTTTTTAGATGATCAAAGACTCCTACATTTGCATTAACAAGAATACGATTTTTGTGGTACAGAATTACAGAAAGACAGTAAGCAGAACCAAAGATAACATTTGCAAACACCTCTTTTACTTCCAAGTAATCATATTCCAACTGAATTGGCCACTTTCTACATACCACACCTTCAACCTTTAATGCTGAGTTGAAGCACTATGGTCTTTTTTGATAAATTTTGATAAAGAAAATGTATTGTAATACATTTTTTATCAGATTTTAACATATGGGAATGATACTGCAACAGTTAAAACATCTCATGACTGATTTCATTTGGGTCAAATGAATGCTCAAATTGAATTTACACCAACTTAGGTAAAGTATATAATTGCATTTGTCTTTTTGTGAGACAAGAAATGATTCACAGTTTGGACATGAGGGTACTCTCCAAATTAATATTAGTGTGATAGATAAATCTATTATGAATACTAACATGAATACAGTGCCTTCCAAAATGACTGTTACCCTTGGTAAAAAGGGGGAAGAAGAAAGGCTATAAAAACTATTGTAAGGTAATCTTACACAGAAATATGACTGAAAGCTACTACATAAATGAGGTAATAAAAAAAAAAAAATCTCATTCAACATTACATTTAGTATTTTGTACACATCCTAGCCATGATAACATTAGTTTGCCTTTTACTCTAATGATTCATCATGTGGGAGAACACAGTGAGGGATCTGTGACTTAAAATCTGTTCATCCATGCAGAGTCTTTAAACTTTCCTCTTCAGCTAACTCTGCAGGTTTTCAATGGGGTATTGGTCAGGGGACTGGGAAAGCCATTTTTGTGGGGACCTGTAGGAATATTTTGAATAATTGTCATGTTGCACAAACCACTTTTAGCCTCTTTGCAGAAGCAGACAGATTTTACTCTAAAAACTTATGGTAGTTGATAGTCCATGATGTAAAGCATTTTAACAACAATTCCAGTAGCTTTGGAATCAAAAAAGTAATACATAATAAAATAGTGTATACCCATACCTCACAGTAGGGATTAGGTCATTTTCATGTGACAATACCACTTTAAACACCCCTCACTGGTGTTTTTGAGCAAAAAAGCTAATTGTCTCATCTGATCATGGATTCTGGTTTCAGTTAATTTAAACAAACTCCAAGTGCTGTTGTTCATGTCTTCCAGTGGCTTTCATTTGTGTAGACTTAATGAACCCAAGGTTAAACCAACTTCTGCAATTCTCCAAATATGATTCATGGACAAACGTTTACATCTTAAATTTGAAGAAGTAACATTTTAATTAGTGTCATAATAGTGGAATTATTTTTGCATGTAGCAGTTGATTTGGTATACAGCCTTTGCCTAATATATGAAGTTTACCAAAGCATTTATTTTGATTTATTTGTGTGTTCTCTGACTATCCCCATGATGATACAACCCTGTTTGTAAAAAAGTTGAGACGTAAAATGGAAAGAAAAGCAGAATGCAATGATGTGCAAATCGTTTAATTGTTTATTTGTCTAAATGCAATAGACTATAGTATAAAGCCAATAAATCAAATATTGAAAATGAGAAATTTTATTGTTTCTTTAAAAATATATGCCCACTTAAATTTGATGCCAGTATCACATAAAAAAAACTGGGTCAGGGGCAAAAATGACTGGAAAAACCTGGTGGAACATCTCCTCATCAATTAGGTTAATTAGCAACATGATTGGAAATGAAAAGAGCATCCCAAGAACTTCACCACTCAGTGAAAGACTGTGTCGGCAAACAGTGTAACAATGTAAGAATAATGTTTGTCAATGTAAATTGCAAAGAGTTTTTGAATCTCATCATCAATGGTGCGTTGCATCATTAAAAGATTCAGAGAATCCAGAGACATTTCTGTATGCAAGGGACAATGCAAAAAAACAATATTGGATGTCCATGATCTTCGGGCCCTCAGGTGACACTGCATTAAAAACAGACTTTTATATAGTGGAAATGATTGCATGAGCTCAAAAACACTTCTGAAAACCATTGTCTGTAAACACAGCACATTGCTGCATCCACAAATGAAAGATAAAACTCTACCATGCAAAGAAGTAACCATAAATGAACAAAATCCAGAAGTGTCATCACCTTCTCTGGGCCTGAGATCATTTAAGGTTGAGTGAGGCAAAGGGGTAAACTGTCCTTTGGTCTTTTGGGAATCAGAAACGCTGTGTCCTCCGGACTGAAGTGGACCGGGACGATTTGGCATTTTTATCACCACACAGTTCAAAAGCCAGCATCCGTGATGGTCTGGGAGTGCATAAGTGCACATGGCATGGGTGACTTTCACATTTGTTGCAACACAATGTTAAACATGCTCCTGTCCCAACTTTTTCGGGGCATCAAATTTAAAATGTATTTTCCCAAAAACAAAATTTCTCGGTTTCAGCATTTAATGTTGCCTTAGTACTATTTTCAATTAAATAACAGGGATAAATGATTTGCACATCATTGCATTCTGTTTC
Organism: Esox niger; assembly: GCA_016801105.1. Taxonomy (NCBI): domain Eukaryota; kingdom Metazoa; phylum Chordata; class Actinopteri; order Esociformes; family Esocidae; genus Esox; species Esox niger. Next base: position 20,709 of record JACXGJ010001457.1, on the reverse strand, counting down.
AATTTGCATTTTACACAGTGTCCTAACTTTTTTGAAACTGAGATTGTAGATGAGGGAATTTAGCATATACGTCACCTCATTTATACCCCAGTGAAAAAGAAACCCATGGAAGATCACTTAATATCTCAAATGAACATATAAAAATATAAACATAGACTTATTGATTCGTAAGTATTTCTATGGGTGCATTCTTTTGAGAAATATATTAAATTGTTATTGAAATAAAACTTGTATTTAATCAAATGGAAAAAAATTAATTAAATCTATATGAAATCTTAAATTCCAAAATCCAATATTAAACAATATAGTTTTGTTAGTTATCTTGATTACTGTCTCACCTGGATGTATATTATAATTCCATGCATATGGACAAAATCCCCATACATTGTGTTAAATGACCACTGTATCTCTAATGAGACACTGTTTATTAAAGGAAATAAACTCCAACAGAATTGTTTTGTTTTTACCGGAGTCCTCTATAGTCTTTGGATTTCTCCATCTGTAGGGCCACTGTAAAATTTCAATGCATGTATGTAAGCTAAATGTCTGGAATTAAATTCACTACGGAATCATGAAACTTTCAAGTGTACACAGTTTTTTTTACCTTGAACAACACCAATATGACACCATTCTCTATTAATCCTAGTAAATGGATTCACATTAACCATGATAATAGGCATCTGCAAAGAGAGACTACTTTTAAAGGGATATTTTGAGAGGTTGGCAACTATGCCCTTCTTACTTACCAAGAATCAGATGAACAGATGCATAGTTTTTAAATATCTTATAGAAATTTTAAGGAAGTTTCTGAAGTGTTTGGTAACTAGTGTATGCACACATGCTACTGTATTATTAGCGTTAGCTAGCAAGTAATAGCAAACTTTTAGTATGCCTTTCCCTAACACATACTTGTATTTTTTTTTCAGCCTTGGAGGTGGGGAAAAGGGACATCATTTTTCTCATTGACAGCACTATGGGTGCTACACTGATCAACTCTCTTCGTGAGTTTATCAAAAGGTTTATTGACACCATGCCAATTGGACCAGAGCAAGTGCAAGTGGGTGTGGCCCAGTTTAGCAACATTCCCAGGCTTGAGATTGATCTGAACTCATATGGATCTAAGGAAGAGTTGAGTACAGCATTAGGCAGAATCAAGCCAAGACCGGGACAAGCAGTGAACATTGGTGCCGCTCTGGATTTCGTGAGGACCAACATGCTGACGGCAGACAAGGGGAGTCGTATTCAGAGGGGCGTGCCCCAGTTAGTACTGCTGCTGACCAGTAAGAAATCCAGCGATGATGTGAGGCTTGCAGCAGAAGCATTGCAAGGCATGGGAGTTTTGACCCTAGCCGCTGGTTCTAAGACTGCCGATGAGCAGGAGCTGAAGCAGATTGCCTTTGATGAGAGCTTGGTGTTCATGCTGAAGGACTTTCGCATGTTGCTTCGTAACCCCAAGGTGATTGTGTCTCCCCTTTCTACTCTATCTGGGACTGTGGTCACCGAGGGACCCACAGAGCCAGGTAATGCTCTTATCCTTTGTTACCATAATTAACACTAACTACTTATAGCTAATTTAAATAATACCTTACATACAGTACCAGTCACTGGTACCAGTCACAAGTTTGAACACACTTATTCATTCAAGCGTATTTCTTAAGTTTTTACACTTTCCACATTGTAGAATTAGAGCAAATACCTCAAAACTATCAAATTACAGAAATGGAATTATGTAGTGAGCAAAAAACGTTTTCCTCTTGCCTAGATTACAGCTTTGTACACAGCTAGCATTCTCTCAACTAGGTTGATGAGATAGTCACCTGGAATGCATTTCAATAAACAGGTAAAAAAATAAATAGTGGAATTTCTTTCCTCTATGTTTTTAAATTTATCAGTCCTGTTGCTATGCTAAGAAGGGTTGATATACAAAAAACTATCAGGGGAACCACTGTCATCATTACTTTAATACATGACGGTGAGTCAATCCGGAAGATGTCAAGAAATTTGAAAGTTTCTTCATGTGCAGTTGCAAAAACTGCAAGCGATTTGATGAAACTGGGTCCACCACAGGAAAATTTAATCAGAGTTACCTCTGGTGCCGAGGATAGTTAAATAATTTACCTGTCTCAGAAATTGGACATGAACTGCACCTCAGACTGCAGCCCAAATAAATGCTTCACAGGAGTTCAGAGCTGGTTGAGCAAAAGGCATGAGTATATAAAGCGATGTCAATTGAAAAAAGGGACATAATAACAAAAAGGTTGGCAACTTTGAAGAATAGAAAATATTTTTTTTAAATCATTTGTGAATGCGTTTTTGGATACTACATAATTCTGTTAATATAATGTCATAGTTTTGTCATTGCAATTCTAAAATATGAAAATAGTAAAAATAAGAAATACCCTTCAAAAGGTAGTTGTAATATCATATTCTCAATCTCACTAGGGAATATCAATTCTATTCACCAATCAGCCAAAACATTATGACCACTGACAGGTGAAGTGAATAACACTGATAATCTTGTTATCATGGCACCTGTCAATGGGTGGTGGGATATATTAGGCAGCAAGTGAACATTCTATCCTCAACGTTGATGTGTTAGAAGCAGGAAAAATTGGCACCGTAATGATCTGAGCGACATGGGCCAAATTGTGATGGCTAGACGACTGGGTCAGAGCATCTTCAAAACTACAGCCCTTGTGGGGTGTTCCCAGTCTGCAGTGGTCAGTACCTACCAAAAGTAAGGAAAGAAGGAAAAGCAGTAAACCCAGTGACAGTGTCATGGGAGGCCAAGGCTCACTGATGCACATGGCAAGCAAAGCCTGGCCCGTGTGGAACGATCCAACGGACGAGCTACTGTACCTGAGATTTCTGAAGTTAATGCTGGTACAGATGGAATGTTGTCAGAACACACAGTGCATCACAGTTTGTTGTGTACACAGACCAGTCAGGGTGCCCATGCTGACCGCTGTCCACAGCCTAAAGCTCCTACTACGGACATATGAACTTCAGAACTGTATCACGGAGCAATGGAAGAAGGTGGCCTCGTCTGCCGAATCACATTTTCTTTTACATCACATGGATGGCCGGGTTTGTGTGTCGCATACCTGGAGAACACATAGTACCAGGATGCACTATGGGAAGAAGGCAAGCTGGGAGGCAATGTGATGATTTGGGCAATGTTCTGCTGGGAAACCTTGGATCCTGCCATTCATGTGGATGTTATTTTGACTGATACCACCTACCTGAGCATTGTTGCAGACAATGTGTACCCTTTCATGGTAAAAGTATTCCCTGATGGCATTGGCGTTTTTCTGCCGGAAAATGTGCCCTGCCACCAAGCAAAAATGGTTTAGGAAGGGTTTGAGTTCACAGTGTTGACTTGGCAAATTTTCCAGATCTGAATACAATTGATGGATTGCTGACAGTTTGTACAATCCATCTGTGGGATGTGCTGGACAAACAGGTCAGATCCATAGAGGCCCCATCTCGCAACTTACAGCACACCTTCAGAGGTCTAGTGGAGTCCATGCCTCAACAGTCAGGGCTGTTTTGGCTGCAAATATGGGACCTACTGTTTACAATATTAGGCAGGTGGTCATCATGTTATGGCTGATCGGTGTACACTACCGTTCATAAGTTTGGGATTACGTAGAAATAGTTTTGGTCCTTTTTGTCCATTAAACTAACATTAAATTAAACAGAAATACAGTGTTGACAATGTTGATGTTGTCAATGACATATGTAGCTGGAAATGACAATTTTTTTAATGAAATATCTTCAGTTAGATCTGGCAATAATTGGACACTGATAAAAGTTTTGTTGTTTTGTCTGTTTTCAAAAATATATATTAAAGTTACAATAATATAATGAATACGGGCTTAAAGTGTCTCTAAGCTTCAATTTGAGCGTATTCACATCTACATTGGTTCTTTAACACTTGAACCGGCAGGCTTTGTTTACTCCCTATAACTGCCAGAGCCAAACACTGTTTGGTGTCATAAGCATAATGCCCTTATTAGCATGGACATTCTCCTCCGCAGCATCGCCATCCAGCCAGAGCATCAGTTCATCTACTGAGTCATCATCAAACTATATAGAAGTACAAAAAATAATGAATTACAGAAAGTGTTTGTTTTAAATGGTAAATGAATTTGAAAAAATACAAGAATGTATTTATTTTTAAGGTTTTATCATACAAATAGATTTTTTAGGTCCTACAAATGTACAATAATTAAAATTACTCAACACTTCAACTATTCAAAGGTAAATCCTCAAGTATTTAGTTTCCATTTTAATGATGTACAAGGTAAAATAAGAGACGTTATCGACTAATTTGCGACAGGATATGCGCATGAATAGTCTACATAGGCCTAAAGCACGGTTGCTTGATAAACACGATGCATTTCAAAGAATGAATAACACATCAATAAATCAATCAAATTTATTTTATAAAGCCCTTCTCACATCAGCAGTTGTCACAAAGTGCTTTCACAAAACACCCTGCCTTATACCCCAGGGAGCAAACAACAGTAGTGTTGAACTTCACATAGGCTACAGCCTATTCGAAGAAGTAAAATTGATATAGTTGATCAAATTAATTTTACCCAAATCGTGCAGTTTCTACCAGACTCCTGTCTTGCAGTGGCATTTGGGGTCAGCGTTGGATTTCTTTTGCGAGGAGGCTCAGGCGTTGGCGGTGGCGGTTCAGTATCTGAATCAGATTAAGCCCCGACATCTGACTCACTGATTTTGGGATCTATTTCTGATCTTCAATCGGACTCCATCTCAATTAAATCTTGCAGCATCTGCAATGCTGTCAGGGTGTCAAATTGTTGGGTTTGGTTTGCTATTGTGAGCTAAACGCTGTAAATTGTGTCTACATTTTGTCTGACGTGCTCACAGAGTTCAGATTATTAACACTTTCTACCCTCATCATCACACTTCAGTCACCTGCATAGGTGTGTCTGGGTTGATCAGGGGGTTATCAGCCATTCACACATTGACATCAATGCTATTCCCTTGCAATTCAATAGATTCGATTAGACCAGGTACCCTAGGTAGACATGTACAAGTAACTGAAAAATTATGTAATTGACATGTATACCAATTCTTAATCTTCAGTAAATAAGCAGAGAAAAATCAAAGATATGTATGTGATTTTGTTTATCTTTTTCTCCTAAAATAACAGTAACTTGTAATACCTTTTTTGAATTGGTTAGTGGTGACTGCTAAATAATATCAGTGGTATTTCATTTAGTGAATTCATTTTTAGCATAATACATTTGTAGATTTACATTTTAAATTTGCATTTGATGAATTACATTACCAAAATTAATTGGACAATTGACTCAAACGTTGTTTCGTGGACAGGTTTGGGCTATTCCTTTGTTATTTCTTCATCAATTAAGCAGGTAAAAGGTTTGAAGTTGATTCCAGGTTTGGCATTTGCATTTGGAAGCTGTTGCTGTGAACCCATACCATGCAGTCACAGAATCTCTCAAAGCAAGTGAAACAGGCCATCCTTAGGCTGCAGAAAATAAGAAAATCTATCAGAGATATAGCAGGAACATTAGGAATGTCCAAATCAAAAGTTTGGTACATTCTGAGAAAAGAAGAACACACTGATGAGCTCTACAAAACAAAAAGGCCTGGACGTCCACGGAAGACAACAATGGTAGATGATCCTTTCCATGGTAAAGAAAAACCCCTTCACAACATCCAGCCAATTGAAGAACACTCTCCAGGAGGTAGGCATATCATTATCCAAGTCTACCAAGTCACCACAAGGTACACATCATTCATAAGCCTTAAGAATAGAAAGGCCAGAGTAGGTTTGCCAAAATACATCTAAAAACGCCAGCCCAGTTCTTTAACAGCATTCTTTGGACAGAAACTAAGATCACCCTGTACCAGAACGATAGGAAGAAAAAAGTATGGAAAAGGCTTGGAATGGCTCATGATCCAAAGCTTACCACATTATCTGTAAAACATGGTGGAGGCATTGTGATGGCCTGGGAATGCATGGCTTCCAATGTTACTGGGACACTAGTGTTTATTGATGATGTAACAGAAGAAAGAAGTAGCTGGATGAATTCTGCTTTCACTACCCAAAACACACTGCGAAAGCAACCTAGGAGTTTTTTAAGGCAAAGAAGTGGAATATTCTGCAATGGCCAAGTCACGTACCTAATCCCTACTCAATGCATTTCACTTGCTGAGGAAAAAACAAATGACAGAAATACCCACATACAAACAACAACTGAAGACAGCTGCAGTAAAGGCCTGACAAAGCATCACAAACCAGGAAACCCAGTGTTTGGGGATGTCCATGCGTTCCAGACTTCCAGCAGTCATTGTCTGCAAAGTATTCTGGATAAAGTATTAAAAATGAACAATTTATTTATGTTTGTGTTTATTTGTCCAATTACATTTGAGCCCCTGAAATAAGGGGCCTGTGTATGAAAAGGGTTGCCATTCCTAAACATTTATTTTTGTTCAGCCTTTTGAATTAAAGCTGAAAGTCTGCACATCAATTGCATCTGAGTTGTTTCATTTCAAATCCACTGGGGTGGCATACAGTGTCCAAATTATGAAATTTGTGTTAGCGTCCAAATATTTCCAGACCTGACTGTGCATATGTGTACAGAGGACCGTTGTCTTTCAAAAAACCTAATGTTAGCACCAAAGAAAAATTTTGTTCTGATTAAAGAATCAATAAAACTGGTCTTCTTAAGACTAGTTCAGTATTTTCAGCAATAGTGTTTGTGGGATTGCCAGAAACAAATACATTTCTTCTGAAACTTGTCAATCTATACTTGTTCTGTGAAATGAAGGCTATTCCATGTGAGAAATATCTTTGTTTCTGGAAATTTTGCGCCTGTAATCAAACCAAAAATTCCTGATGTTTTAGATACTGCGCCCCAGATCCTTATCCTGAACTTGTCTAAAGAAGGCCAGCTTTAGTTTTCTGTTGGCCTAACAAGTTTGGGGTTTTCTAATGTTCACAAAGCCTTTTAAAATGATATACTTGGAGTAGCAAACACAACATGCAATTGGAACACAGGAGTGATGGTTGCTAATAATGAGAATAATTTGTACGCCTATGTTAATATTCCTTTAAAAATCTGCCTAGTAGCCCTTTTACAACATTAGCAATGTCTGATCAATTTGAGGTTATTTTAATGGGCTTATGTTTTTCTTTTGAAAACAAGGACATTTCTTAGTGACCCAAACTTTTAAACAGTAGTGCATGTGTGACTTGAATATACATATGTATGACATACATTTTTTTCTCTCCTATTTTTCCCTAGTGGTAGAAATTACAACGGTGCAGACTCAGCGAATAGTCAGAGACATTGTATTTTTGGTGGATGGGTCTAATTACATCGGAAGATCCAACTTTCCATATGTGCAGGATTTCATCACTAATGTGGTAAATCGACTTGATGTCCGACCCGATAGGGTGCGCATCGGCCTCATGCAGTTTGCAGAGAGCCAAAAGATTGAGTTCTACCTGAACACTTACAACACAAAGCAGGAGGTGTTGGACAGCATTGATCAGCTCAGGCTAATGGGAGGGTCTTATTTGAACACGGGAGCAGCTATGGAGCATGCTCTTAACAACATGTTCCAGACCTCAACTGGATCACGCAAGAGGCAGGGTGTCCAACAGGTTCTTCTCCTGATCACTGGAGGCCCATCCCAGGATGAGGTTAAAAGGATAGCAGACAAAGTTGCCGTGGCAGGTGTACTGACCTTCACAGTCAGTGCAGGCCAGGCGGATGCAGCCTACTTGAAGACTGTTGCTTTTGTTCCAAACTTAGCTTATCATGAAAGCAGTTTTGATACACTGCCAGATATTGTGGAGACAATTTTAAATCCTTTGACTACTGTGGTCGGAGACACAGACGTCACAATAACAGATCCTTTTATAACCGAGAGACCAGGTGAGATTTGTTTGCATTACTAGTAATTTTTTGATTAAACAGTTGATATGTAATAGTTAGAAATGGCAAATGGCATGAACGAGTTGAAAACAACTGTGTGATGAAACTACATGTTGTACCCTTTCCTCTTTCCTTACAGCAATTGCTGGCAATGAAAGGGACGTTGCCTTCCTGATTGATGGCTCAGATAATGTCCGAGCAGATTTCCCCTACATCCGGGACTTTATCATCAAAGTAATTCAGCCTCTTGATATTGGCCTTGATAGAGTACGGATTTCAGTTGTCCAACATAGCGAGAGGCCGACCCCAAACTTTTATCTGAACACATATCAGGATAAGGATGAAGTGTTGAGGGCTGTTAATGGTCTAAGACTGGCTGGTGGACGGAGTTTAAACACAGGAGTGGCCTTGAAATTCATGAAGGACACCATCCTGTCTCCAGCAAGAGGTAGCCGTGCGGCCCAAAACGTCCCCCAATTTTTGATTGTTTTGACCGCTGGCAAGTCAAAAGACAATGTGAAGGATCCTGCTGGTGCTTTAAAGACTGATGGAGTGTTACCGTTTGGTGTTGGTGTCAAAGATGCAGATCCTAAGCAAATTGAGGCCATTTCTCACAACCCATCCTTCGCTTTCAATGTGAAAGAATTCAGCGAGCTCGACACAGTCCAACAACAGCTTAACAGCTTTGTGAGCCTCCCAAGTGATCAGCTGAAGATAATCATTGACCAAGGTAAGTCATCTTTTTCAATTTTTTATCGATTTTGTGCGAGCTACTCATTGCTCTTGCTCTGTGTTGTTTTTTTTCTTCTGAATGGGCCTTGTTTGTTGTGTCTCAGCCTCAGTTCATGCTTATGCTGTCTCAGTTCAAACTGGTGCTGTGAAAAGAGATATTGTATTTTTGCTGGATGATTCTGATGGCACAAGGAGTGGATTCCCAGCAGTGCGGGACTTTGTTAAAAGTGTAGTTGAGAAACTGTCTGTGGAGGAAAACAGAGACAGAGTTTCTGTGGTTCAGTATGCTGATAAACCAGAGGCCTATTTCTTTCTGAACTCACACAAAACAAAGGATGCAGTTATTAATGCTGTAAGTTATATGAGGCACAAAGGTGGAAGGAGTGCAAACACTGGGGCGGCTCTCCAGTTTGTGAGACATCGTATTTTTACAGCCTCCTCTGGCAGTAGACGACTGGAAAGTGTGCCCCAGATCCTGATCCTTTTGACTAGCCAGACATCAAGAGATGATGTTATGGGTCCCGCTATAGCTCTTAAAGATCTGGAAATTGTGTCAATGGGAGTAGGAGTTGGGGATGCCAATATCCGTGAGTTGGAAATGATTTCCTTCCAACCTGGTCTCACATACCAGGTCACTAATTTCTCTGAGCTGTTCTCAATCCAGCCACAGCTTGTTGCTATGCTTAAAAGACTGTCAAAAGACACAGAAGATTCTGTGACTCCGGTGACTCCTGGAATTCCTGATTTAGTAGGTAAGAATTTCAGCTTGGATATGAGTATGGCAAAGACAAGAAACATACCATATTCTTAAATTTGAGAATTGAAGCATGATAGACATGTAAACTGTCTGGAAACAGTCTCAGTCGAGAATTTCCTGCAATACTCTTACATGTTATGAAGTTGCTGGAACTTAGTTGCATGCTGACTGAAAACATTTTACTTAAAACATTACATTTTACATTCAGAGAATTTGACTTTTTATTCTGTTGAACCTGAACAATTTCCATATTCCATCCTGTTCTCTTAACTCATTTATGTATGGGTAACTCTTGCCCAACTTCACATCTTTTTGTTAAAAAGATGTTTCTTATTATTCTGCTTTGGATTACACCTTTCAGATGGGTTGTTTAGTGCCCCCTAAAACTGCATACAGTATTCATTCATCATTGCAGATATGCATGCAACTAACCACAACTATTATTTTTCCATCAGTTCTTCTGTCAGTGAAATGTTTCCACTGATATATGTCATGTATACATTCAGCTTCAAACATTGAAACAATGTTTGTTTCGTTTACTACTTCTTATGTGGCTTTTCCATTTCCCATGTCTTGTTAGTCAATAAATGTTCTTTCTTCACCACCTAGTTCATACAGAAAGCAGCAAAAGGGATATAGTATTTCTCCTTGATGGTTCAGATGACTCAAGAAATGGATTACCTGCCATTCGCGAGTTTATAAGAAGAATGGCCAATGAACTTGACATCAGTGGGGACAATGTTCGAGTAGCTGTTGTGCAGTACAGTGACGATGCGATGGAGTACTTTGACCTGAAAACTCACAAAACAAAAGCATCTGTCATCTATGCTGTCAGAAGCCTAAGGCATAAAGGAGGAAGTCCCCGCAACACTGGGGCTGCACTTCAGTTTGTCAAGGACAGTGTTTTCACTGCCTTGTCTGGGAGTCGACGTCTGGAAGGCGTTCCCCAGCTTTTGTTTTTGTTAACTGGTGGAGAGTCAAGTGATGATGTTAAAGCTGCTGCATCTGATCTGAAACACCTTGGGGTTCTTTCTTTTGCTATTGGGATGAAAAATGTTAGACAAGAGGAGCTACAAGACATTGCCTACTCTTCCAGATTTATTTTTAACCTACCCGTCTTTGGTGAACTTTTGTCCATACAGCCAGAGATCCTTGCCTTTGTCCAGTCAAAAATGGGAATTGAGCCCCCCACCATTGTCGGTAAGAGTTGCCAAGTCAAGAATGAAGTTCACACTCAGATTAAAAAATCTATCAAATATTGGCCTTGAATAGTTTGATAACTTATGAAACTGCAACATTCTTTGAAGAAAATCAGTGGATCAGTTTCATGTCCCTCAAACTGCCTGGTTTGACCAGCATCTTTGAATGGTCCTACTCATTATTATATAAACCAAATTCCAACAATTGTCTTGGAAGGACCATTTTACAGTTATGGTTTTGCTTGCATCGAAATCTATGCAATTGGCAAATAAATGCCAACTCCTTTCTTCCTTGTTCTGAATTTCAAAATCATAATTATTTTCTTGATTATTTTCAAATCATTCAGCTTAAGCTCTTTCTTGAGCCAATGATACTATTTATCATTGCCTAGGTGTTTCAAGCTAGTTAAGATTATGCTTTGTCTAATCCATACAACTTTTCCTTTCCTTCATGAAAGGATTGTTTGATTTCACTTTGTGTGTGAATATCTACAAACTTTTCAAACATGAAAAAAATCACTTTCATTTCAATTCTTTTTTTCTTTGCATGTTGTATTGACGAACATGAGACCTGGCTAAAATACTTTAAAATATTTCTGACAATGACAATAATTTTTCACAGTATAGGTCTACTTTACAATAATCTATTGATTTGTTGTCCTTGTGCATGCATTGATACATTTTGTCTGGACTGATATCTATAGTGTTCTTTTACTAAATCGGTCATTCAATGTTTTTCTTAGTTGAACTAGATGCTGCCCAAAGGGATATTGTGTTCCTATTGGATGGGTCTGATGATACTAGAAATGGATTTCCAGCAATGCTTGACTTTGTTCAAAAAGTAGTGGAGAACTTAAGTATCGGAGAGAACAAAGATCATGTTTCTGTTGTCCAGTACAGCAGAACTCCAGAGGCCCATTCCTTACTGAACACATACACAGACAAACAAAATGTTCTGAGTTTCATTCAAAGTATTCAGCACACAGGGGGTGGGCCCCGCAACACTGGGGCAGCCCTTCGATATGTGAAGGATAATGTCTTTATTGCCTCCTCTGGAAGCAGGCGCCAGAAGGGTGTTCCTCAGATTCTAATACTTCTGACTGGTGGAAGATCTCAAGATGATGTTGCAGTTTCTGCTGCTACTTTGAAAAAGGACATAATTGTACCATTCAGTATTGGTACGAGGAATGCAGACATACTAGAGCTCCAAATGATTGCTCATACTCCCTCCTATGCTTTTTCTGTCCCTCAATTCGATAATCTTGAAAGCATTCAACAGCAGCTTTTGTCATTTGTAAAAAGGGTCCCTCATCAGCAAAGAGTGTATCAACCAACTTTATTAGGTAAGGTGTTTCTCCTCTACTTCTTTACTTAATATTGTCAATCTGTCATGCCAGGTTACAGTACTTTGTTCTTGCTGATTCAATACATTCATGATACTACTTCAATCATGCACTGCAGAAGATGCTTGTTTCATAGTCTAGTCTCAAATATACATTATATTTCTTGATAAATTTACCTGGGAATTCATTTCATATTTATCCTTAGATAAAACTGAATCCAAACAACGGGATATTGTATTTTTAATGGATGGTTCTGATGCTACTCTAAATGGATTTGAAGCAATGCGTAACTTTGTTCAAACATTTGTGGAGAAACTTAATGTGGAGGAAAACAGAGATAGAGTATCTTTGGTTCAGTACAGCACTGAACCAGAGGCACACTTCTATCTAAACACTTACACAACCAAGAAAGCCATTGTTGACACCGTAAGGAGTTTGAGGCACAAAGGAGGTAGACTCCTTAACACAGGAGCAGCTCTCCAGTATGTCAAAGACAACATCTTTTCTCCCTCCTCTGGAAGCAGACGCCAAGACGGCATCCCTCAGATTCTGATTTTATTCAGTGGAGGAAGGTCTAACGATGAAGTCAGAAATGCAGCTACAAACCTGAAAGCAATTGGTGTAATGGTAATAGTGGTTGGAATAAGGAATGCGGATACACTTGAGATTCAAACAATTTCACATGAACCCAGATATGTTTTCTCTGCTCCAAATTACGACAGTCTCTCAAACATTCAACAGAAAGTGTTTTCTACTGTTGAGAAACTTAGCATTACTAACCTCCCAACAGCATCCATAGGTAAGACTAGTCAACTGTTATGCTGTAGTTGGTCAATTTAGTTATTTTGAAATATTTAATTTAAAAAATCAAATAGGGTTCAAATGTCTGAATGTATATTTAAAAAAGTACTAACCAATTTTTTAAATGCTTATAGATTCAACACATGACAACAAAAGGGACATTATATTTTTGCTTGATGGTTCTGATAATTCCCGGAGAAGATTCCCTGATATTCAAGACTTTATAAAGAGTGTCATAGAGAAACTCAATGTAGATCGGAATAACATCCACGTGTCTGTGGTTCAGTACAGTGACACAGCAGAGGTCAATTTCAAGTTGGATACCCATTCAACGAAAGATGAAATTATTGATGCTGTTAAAGGTTTGAAGCATAAAGGAGGAAGTCATCTAAATACTGGAGTAGCTCTCCAGTATGTAAAAGATTATGTTTTTAGTGCCTCCAGCGGAAGTAGACGCCTTCAGGGCGTACCACAGATATTGATTCTACTGAGTGGTGGAAGATCAAGTGATGATATCAGAACACCTGTCACACAGCTCAAAGAAATTGGAGTCATTTCAATTAGCATTGGCACAAGAACTGCAGACACACTTGAATTACAAACAATATCTCATGTACCCAATTATGCCCTTTCTATTACTGATTTTGAAGTACTTCCCAAAGTTCAGGAAGAATTGTTATCACTGTTAACAGAAGCTTCCCATCAACCAGTGCCAACTGCTCTTACTATGCGTTTTGGTAAGCTATGCCCATTTCTACAATACTTAAGTTCTACAGTTAATTTGTTCTCTGAATTTATTTTAAGGTTTGATGTGTCATTGCATACCCCGTGAGGAATCAGTGTACATGTCTCCAAAGTGTTTCCCCTTTAAAAATTGTTATGGCTTTTATGCTTGCAATTGCATTTAAATCATTGCAGCAGTTTTGTAAGCCCTCCTTTCCCTCTCCAACTTTTCTTCACCTTGAATTTCAGAATCTGGTAAAAAGGATGTTGTATTTCTTATTGACGGTTCTGACGACTCTAGAACTGGATTTGAGGGAATTCGCCAATTTGTTGAGAAAGTAGTGGAGAGTCTTGATGATGAAAACCGGGTGGCCCTTGTTCAGTACAGTCGGGATGCCACACCCAATTTTTACCTGAATTCATACGCTTCTAAAAAAGATGTGCTTAATTCAGTGAAATCCATGAGGCACAAGGTTGGAAGACCTCTCAACACTGGTGCTGCACTACAGTTTGTGAGAGACAATGTCTTTACTACTTCATCTGGAGGTAGACGCACAGAGGGTGTACCGCAATATCTATTTGTCTTCAGTGGTGGAAGATCAAGTGATGATTTAAGGGGACCAGCACAGTCATTGAGAGAGGATGGAGTAAAAACATTTAGCATTGGAACAAGAAATGCTGATACGATAGAGTTGCAAAGCATATCTTTTAAACCAGCATACTCCTTTTCTCTTGACAATTTTAGTAACTTTCACGGCATACACTCTTCTGTGGTTGACGTACTGAGTGGTATTAAAGAAATACCTGACATTTCAACCGCTACTGGTAAGATTATCAATATTTATTACAATAATTTATTGTTTTAAAGCCAGATTCAGTAAGTGCAACATAAAATCATAATGTTTTAGATTTTTAAATTATTCTTAACATTTAGAAATATTAACTTTTAAATTTACATTCAGTGCTTTTGACTGTACAATGCTAGAAATACGGAAGCTATTTTCACTCTTTGGCATTTTATGTTTTATGACTTATTGGTGGGGATTTCTCACGAATGTGACATGATGACATAGGGTTTATAAGTTAGTTATAACTGCTAGCTAAAATGGTCAAGGTTTCACAAACCCAGCTGTCTTTTTGCCGAAGTGACTAGCTAACATAATAACACTGATCGACTACTCTGGTTTTGTAAGCTGATGCTGTATTTCCCAACCTTTTTCACTAACTGTACCATCTATTGAATTTGGACCTGCTCTGGCCGAACATCATTTCATTCATATGGTCTCATGAGTCTCCTCAAGTACCCACTGTAGATAGGTGAAGTACCCCCCGGGGTCCTAGTAACCCTGTTTGGGAACCACTGCTGTAAACAGCTGATCGTAATCAGAGGAATTGTTGACCTACATACTGATTTCTACATACTAGATTTAGGGGCAGCTAGGTTGTCTTATTGAGTAGTACCTAATTTTGGCAGTAACATCATTAGCTTAGGCTAGCTAGCTAGGAAGGGACTGCCTTCTTATTAAAGCAGAAGAATGCAAGGCTTGCTAGGAGATATGGTTTATGGGTAGCTGTTGTCATGGTTCAAAGATAATCTTGCTGTCTTTATGTTGTGTAAGTTAAACACATTCAATTGTTGACACTTTGTAACTATATAATTAATAAACAACCTCACAAAAGTAATTTAGATCTGACATTTCCTAAGTCTGGCTTTAAGTCTTTTTTAAATTCAAAATCATAATAATGGAGAGCTGCATTGTCATACTACTATTGTTAACATATTAAATACTACTGAATACTACATTTTAATTTTGTACAAATGTACAGTATACAGTGACTTATTTGTTGTTCGATTTACATTTTTGCTCATTTCAGACAATATCACTTTGTTGACATCAGATATCCAGAAGGTGGATAGAGTTGATGTTGTATTTTTATTGGATGGATCGTATAAGATGCAAGAAGGTGTCCAATCAATCCGTGATTTTCTTGGCCAATTTGTTGAACATCTAGCAATTGGGCCAGAGAAAGCACACCTTGCTGTGATCCAGTATAGTGACAAACCCACCACCGCGTTCCTACTAAACACATACACATCAAAAAGTGATGTAATGGCTGAAGTGCGCAATATCAATCTTAAAGGAGGAAGGCCCCTGAACACTGGAGATGCTCTTGATTATGTAAAAAACAATGTATTTACTTCCTCCTCTGGAAGTAGGCTTCTAGAAGGCATCCCTCAGATACTAATCCTTTTAAGTGGGGGGAAATCTGAAGATGATGTTCTGGTTCCATCTCAGCATCTGAAGGCAGCAGGAATTGTGATTTTAACTGTTGGGGTCAAAGATGCAGATGAAGCAGAGCTGCAGAGCATTGCACAAAGTCATAATCAAGCATTTATTCTAAGAGAGTTTTCTGACCTCTTGCCTGTTAAACAACAGTTGCTCTCTGCAGTTATCTCTCACGAAGATACAGTAAGATTCGGATTAGGTGAGTGAATATGAGCATATTACTAGACAATTTCATGTAAAGTACTTTCAATTAGTGCGATTTTCACAATATGTAGCTCCTATGAAAGCTTGACATTTTGAAAAAATATATTGTATTTAATGTGCTGTTTTAATTTAATCTTCATTTTAGTTCAAGGCTCCAGTGTAAAAAGAGACATTGTTTTCCTTCTGGATGGATCTGATGATGTCAGGAGTAAATTCACAGTAATTTGTGACTTTGTTGCAAAAGTTGTGGAACATTTTGATGTGGACCAGGGTAAAGATCAAGTTGCTGTTGTGCAGTATAGCAACAGTGCAGTAATGAACTTTAACCTGAACACTTACAAAACAGGATATGATGTGCTAAAAGCAATCAGAAATCTACGGCCCAAGGGTGGGAGGCCTCAATATACTGGCACAGCTCTCCAGTTTGTGAAGGACAATGTTTTTACTAATAATGTTGGAAATCGACGTAATGAGGGAGCTCAACAGATCTTAGTGCTCTTGACTGGTGGAAGATCTAGAGATTCTCCTCGAGGTCCTTCAAGGGCACTCAAGACATTGGGGGTTTTAACATTTGCAGTTGGATCAAGTATGACAGATTTGGTTGAAATGCAGGCAATATCATCTCTTCCGAAGTATGCCTACTTAGTCCCTGATTTTGCCAACCTTCAGAACATTCTAAAAAGTTTAAAGACACAATTTGCAGAAGTGAGATCACAGGAGCAAACTAGACTTGGTAAGGAAGTATGAAACTGTTTTCAAATAAATGTATATACATTTCGATTTGTTAAAAACATTTAATGTAAAAAGTGATTGGTCATGTGTTTTTGGTATCAATATATTTGTTATTAATTTTTACAGTCAAAACAGTGGCAAGTGATGGAACTATGAGGGATATTGTGTTTCTTCTGGATGGATCAGATAACACTAGAAAAGGATTCCCAGCTATTCGGGATTTCCTTTATAAAATGATTGAAAATTTCAATGTAGAACAAAAGAAAGACAGAGTGGCTGTAGTACAGTTTAGCAATGTGGCAGTGGCAAATTTTTATTTGAATTCATTTCTGAGAAAAGAAGACATGTTGAATTCTGTGAGAGGACTCTCACATAAAGGAGGAAGACCCCTTAATACTGGAGCAGCTCTGAAATTTGTGAAAGAAAATGTCTTTACTAGCTCCTCTGGAAGTAGACATTTGGATGGTGTGAAACAAATACTTATTCTGCTTAGTAGTGGACGGTCACGAGACAATGTCTATGCACCAGCCTCTGCTCTCAAGGAATTTGGGGTCTTGGTGGTTGGAATTGGAACAAAGAGCTCTGATAGCAGAGAACTGCAGAGTATATCATATGACTCCAGATTAGTTCTCACAGTATCTGAATTTACTGACCTTCCAAAAATCCAACAACAGCTTCATTCTGCCATGACCATGGCTACTGAACAAGTCCCAACAAAAACCCCAACAGTAATAACAATAAAACCAGGTAAGCAAAGCATAATCTAGATATATATCCTCTAATGTTATGAAATGAAAGTTTGCATTTTATATACCAGCTATCAATATCTTTCAACTTTAAATGATTTCCCATTAAATACGTAAAGCACCCAAGCACACTGTCTTTTGATCTTTGAATAATTGTTTTACATGAGGCAGTACAAAAAATAAAACTGTAATGTGTTTTAAACATGAAACATTGAGATGATTTTACCCTGAATTCCATAGCTGAGAAATTGGCTTCCAAAAAAGACATTCTATTCTTGTTGGATGGAACGGATGGAGCGAGAAGTGGATTCCCAGCAATGCGTAACTTCGTTGAAGAAATACTAGAGAAAATCAAGCTGGAGAATGACCAAAATAGAGTCTCTGTGGTCCAGTACAGCAAAGAACCAGATGTGCACTTCTATTTCAACACGTACACAGCAAAGACAGATATTGTTAATGCCGTTAGAAGTCTAAAGCACAAAGGAGGTAGACCCTTAAACACTGGAGCAGCACTACAGTATGTGAAGGACAATGTCTTCACTGGCTCCTCTGGAAGTAGGCGTCTTGAAGGTGTTCCACAGCTATTGATTCTTCTGAGTGGTGGAAGGTCCTTTGACAGTGTTGACACTCAAGCTGCTGCTCTGAAGGAGCTTGGTGTTAAGGTGTTTGCAATTGGAACAAGGAGCTCTGATAGCAGAGAAATGCAGAGGATATCACAAGATCCCAGTTACACACTGTCTGTCTCGGAATTCACTGACCTTCCGAGCATCCAGCAGCAACTGCTTTCAAACATGGAAGTAGTTTTTATTGAAGTTACCTCAGTATCCCCAACGGTGTTAGGTACGTGTCATCGAGGTGATTTAATAACAGGATATGTTAGCAAAGGGTAAAAAATATATATTTTTGAGTTGAAAACACATTATTTATCCAGATGTATGTTTTAATTGTCTTTTCTCAGTTGATCATGAAACCGCCAGAAAGGACGTTGTTTTCCTTCTGGATGGTTCTGATGGCACTAGGAGTGGTTTCCCAGCAATGCGTGACTTTGTTCAAAGAGTAGTTGAGAATCTCACTGTGGAAGAGAACAGAGATAGAGTTTCTGTGGTCCAGTACAGCAGAGAACCAGAGGCCAACTTCTATTTGAACACGTACACAACAAAGGAAGAAGTTGTTGACTCCGTAAGAGGCCTGAGGCACAAGGGAGGAAGACCCCTTAACACCGGGGCAGCCCTTCAGTATGTCAGAGACAACGTCTTTACTGCCTCCTCTGGAAGTAGGCTTCTTGAAGGTGTTCCGCAGCTACTGATTCTCTTGAGTGGTGGAAGGTCCTTTGACAATGTTGACACTCCAGCCGCTGCTCTGAAGGAGCTTGGTGTCAGGGTGTTTGGAATTGCAACAAGGAGCTCTGATAAGAGAGAAATGCAAAGAATATCACAAGATCCTAGTTATGCAATATCTGTCTCAGAGTTCAATGAACTTTCAAGCATCCAGAAGCAACTCCTGTCCTCTATGGAAGCAGTGGTTGTTGAAGTTACTTCAGAATCCCCAACAGTTTTAGGTATGTGTCATTGCTGAGATCTAAGAATCAACACAAATAAGTAAATTGTCAGATGCGGTTCAGCTGTTTAAAATGACCAGAAACACACGATTTGTCCAGACTAATTTCTAATTTTAATCTTTCTCAGTTGATCTTGAAACCACCAGAAAGGATGTGGTTTTCCTGCTGGATGGTTCTGATGGCACTAGGAGTAGTTTCCCTGCAATGCGTGACTTTGTTCAAAGAGTAGTTGAAAAACTCACGGTGGAAGAGAACAGAGATAGAGTTGCTGTGGTCCAGTACAGCAGAGAACCAGAGGCCAACTTCTATTTGAACACTTACACAACAAAGGAAGCCGTTGTTGACGCCGTAAGAGGCCTGAGGCACAAGGGAGGAAGACCCCTTAACACCGGGGCAGCCCTTCAGTATGTCAGAGACAACGTCTTTAATGCCTCTTATGGAAGTAGGCGCCTGGAAAGTGTTCCACAGATATTAATACTGCTGAATGGTGGACGGTCATTTGACAATGTCTATACACCAGCCTCTACTCTCAAAATGCGAGGTGTGAAGGTGCTTGGAATTGGAACAAGAAGCTCTGATATCAGAGAATTACAAAAGATATCATATAACCAAAGGTTTGCTCTTTCTGTGACTGAATTTTCTGACCTCCCCAACGTTCAACAGCAGCTCATGTCTGCTTTAGGTTCTGTCATTGTGCAGGACACAACCATGAAATCAACAGTAAAACCAACAATAATAGGTAAGAGAAAGTATGGTTTTGATCTACTCCATTTCCTTTATGCTTGAGAAAGATGTAGTCAATAGTTGAACATTTTGGGTAGATAGCCCTGAGGCCTCTCATGTTGGTTTCATTTCTAAACTTTTGTAGCAATATTCCTTGTGATCACACTATGTCCGACAAACACATTGAGCATTTTTTAAGCAGTTTGAAGTTCAGTAAATACATTACTTTCATGAGACCAGAGCAGCTATGTCCTGTTTTTCTCCAACGTATGCAACATCTGAAATTACTCTTTATGTTAACTTTCACTTTCCTTAGTCGAGAGTCAGGCTTCCTCGAGGGATGTTGTATTTTTGCTGGATGGGTCTGATGGCACGCGGGCTGGATTCCCAGCAATGCGGGACTTTGTTCAAAGAGTGGTGGAGACACTCACTGTGGATGAGAACAATGATCGTGTTGCGTTAGTCCAGTACAGTAGAGATCCAGCTGCCCAATTCTACCTGAACACATTCAATACAAAGGATGAAATTCTCAATACAGTAAGAAGTCTCAGGCACAAAGGAGGAAGACCCCTTAACACTGGGGCAGCTCTTCAGTATGTCACAGACAACATTTTTACTGCCTCATCTGGAAGCAGAAGCTTACAGGGTGTCCCTCAGGTGTTGATACTGCTGAGTGGAGGGAGGTCCAACGATAACGTTGACGTACCAGCATCTGCTCTGAAAGAGAGTGGGGTCTTGATCTTTGGCATTGGGACACAGAATTCCAGCAGAGAGGTTGAAAGGATTGTCAGTGATCCTAGTTATTCCCAGTCTGTTTCTGAATTCACTGACATCCCAAGAGTCCAGGAGCAGTTTTTCTCCTCACTCAAAACTCAACTAGTAGAAGCCATACCCATAACCCCAACAGGTAAGATCACACGCATTATATAGGATGACTAAAGTAACACAAATATTTCA
>JACXGJ010001456.1:0-83498 GCA_016801105.1 Esox niger | reverse complement strand
ATCTTTGAACACACTTTTCTCGTTATTTGTTCTAAAACACAAAACCCTAGCATGGTTCAATCAAATGCACTTGTATTGCTTATTTGATCAAATGCATAAGTAGGCATCTTTGGAAACTAGACTCACTAAAACCTGGCCATGGATACAAGCCCTGGAACATTCCATTATGTCAACCCATAACACTGAGTCAGGCCGACAGACAAGGAGATTTGGGAAGCAGAGCTGTTTATGTGTGATTTAAATACTTCATCAGTAATAAGCAGTACAAGTACTTTGGGTCCCCCAAAATCAAATGAATAAGAGGCTGTGGCAGTGTAGGTACCACATAAACCTTAGAGCACCACAGTAATAGCCACTTTTCTCTCCATCAACTTTCTCTGAATCAGGGAATAATAAGTGCACAATAATTGAAGAAGTAATGCGGATGCAATTCTTTTTGCAACCTTCCTGGTCTCAAATGAATGGAAGGTGACAGTGCAACCATTGCAGGTATCTCTGGCTTTGCAGTTCTGTAATAATTCACTGCTCTGATTCCGGATGAAATAAAGTGGTAAACAGAAGGAACCATGTGCAGGGGGGGAGTTTTTGTACACTGTAAAAACTGTTGAAGAGAAATGGATTAGGATAGATGGATGGATAACAAAACGCTTGCTTTAGAACCTCTAGATACTATAGGGGGATTGAGCACTATGTTCAGCTATAACTTTCAGTGGGTGGAAAATGAACACGAACCCTTAAACATTAAGATACTCCAGAAGAATTGATCCCACTCTGCACTACATTTCTGAAATCGAATCGAATTTGAAAACAACAAAATAATATTTTAATGTTGATAAAAATCACATTGGCATGCTATATCACATCATGCAATTAATTAAGGGCTGTGACATATATAATTTAAAATCTTAGCTGACTGATGTATTTCAGTACTTTAGCAAACCTAACTTCTAACATTTAGGCCTTTATGCTGGTAGCTCAAATGGCACTTGTCATAAACTGGGGTATAGTGGTGGAGAGGACGGACCAGGCGCTGGCAGAGGATTGCAGTTGATTCTAATCTTTATTTGAAATGAAAACCGAGTACTGCAAAAACAAACTGAATGAAAATAAAGGCTGATACAAAAAACCGAGACACTCACCACCGACATGAAACAACTGTGACATGGAACAATGACTGACAACTGAGGGGAGCAGAGGAGAAACATTTAAACACATACAAATGGCTTAATTGGGACCTGGTGTGAGTAATGAGGGACGACAAGACCAATGAAGGGGACCGGGATGAGTTCATGACTGTTGGGAAAACCGGAAGAGCGGGAGATGGCGGAGCTGTCCGTCACCTCACCGTCACAGCACTAGTTTTCCTGTTACTTTTGAAAAGGTTTATCAAAAAAGCAGCACATTAAATTTTCACCAGATAGGCATGTTCATCTGATGCATTATGATGTATTTAGAGAGGAATATGAAGTGGGACTAAAGACAGGGTTGTATCTTTCAAGAATTCATCCAAGTAAGCTACGAAAATAGCAGGCGTCGAAGGGAAACAAAAATGATTGTGCGTTTCACTGCCACCAATCCAATTCAGTGCATCCAGAATGGCTAAAACCATAACAGTACGAAAAAACACTGTGCTTTTTGTCTTTAACATGCAAATGCTAGTAAGCAAGCTGACAAGTAAAGGTGAACAACAATAGAAGAGAAAGAAGTCTGTTCAGATAACATCTACAAATAAAGTAATATAAACAATGTATACAAATCAGATTTTCGGTAAGACTTTATTTTGAGTCTCAAAGGTGATTCTGCAGAATTTCAGATAATCTACAGATTATCAGTAACATTTGAACTCCCTACCAACCTGAACCTCTATCCTAACACTAACCTTAACCACATATATGCACTGAGATTTTTATTATAGGGATCAGAGATAAGCAAATGCATTAGGCCTGGGCAACCAAGGGTTTACAATCAACTCAAAAATAGATACTTTTAAATCTAACCTTAACCCATACACTGAAATTTATTCTTAACTTAACCCTAACCGTAGCAAGCGGTAAGTTTAAAATAAGTTTGTTGACTGTATTAAAATCCATAGAACATCTACAGATAGAAATTGTGACTTTCAAAATGAAGTTGTTATGCTTCTGCCAGCTTTATACACCAGGTAATAAAGTATTGGTGGTTCCAAACTTCTTCCATTTCACAATGATGGAGACCACAGTGCTGTTTGGGCTTTCAATGCTATAGCATTTTTTTCCTCAACCAAATTGTATCTCAAAGGCCTACAGAGATGTATTTTTTCATGGCTTGGTTTTTGCTTTTGTGTTGGAAATTAGTTACACAGGTACATACCTTTCTAAATCCTGAATTTAGTTTGCAATAGGTGGACTCAAATTGAGTTCCAGAGACGGAACAAAAGCCATACGATAATGCTGACCTCAATTTAGAATGGCGAAGGATCTGAAAACATATGTAACAAAAAAAATGATAATTTCCATACGATATTATGTAGATAATTGAAAAAAAGCAATGTATTAATAATTAATTGTATAACATTAAAATATGAAAAAGGTAAAGGGGGGAATATTTTCGAAAGCCACAGGAAACCATATGCCAATTAGCACTGTACAGTGCTACTTGAGCCTTTACTCTACGATTGATTTTCCCTTGCATTAGTAGTAACTGCTTTTAGTTTCCTCTATGGAATATTAAAACACTATCCAACACACCCTACCATCAACCATTATCACAGTGAATCCTATGATTGATGCTGTGGCTTAACAACCGGAGTCTCTTTGGAACTGGATCCATTTAGTTTGCTTACTCTATCCTAAGTGTTTATAAAGTCGTGGGACCTGCAGCGATGCGCACAGGACCTGACTAGACGTTTCAGAGCATCTTCTTGCATACTGTTAGATACCTTTATCCGCCTCATGGTCCTCATTCTTTATTAAATTCTACATGAAAACACAAAGAATGGGGAAGTAGGGAACATCTCAATTCTAGTGCAGCATATCCTGTGCCAGAAGCATCATAGTGGAAAAAATGACAGATTTACATTTGCATTTAGATTACTGTGGTAATAGAAAACCGTGGCGATCAGTATCGTCCTGAAAGAGACTAATGTGCTTGTATTTCAAATGTACATCTTACACACTCAAGCAAAATTGGTATGAATTGCTAGGAAAATGGAATCATCATAATTAATCTATCATACTCAACTGATAATAGATGCAGCCAGAAGAGGCCTGGCCATCTCTACTCTAGGTTTCTTCCTAGATTCTGAACCTACTAGGGAATTTTTCCATGCAACTGTACATCAATTCTTGTTGTTGCTTCCTTTTTGGGGTTTCAGGCTCCGTATCTGTACAAACATTTTGTGACAACTGCTGATGTAAGAAGGGCTCTTTTAAATCCATTTCATTGATTGATATATTTAATGAAACATATATGGGGAAAGGTACTGTTATTGTGTACTAGTACTTGTAATGTAAATTCACATTATAGTTTGCTGTATACCAAGGACCGGCAACAGGCAGACATTATTGTATGGTTTGTATCAATATATCTTACCACAAATTCCCACATGTAATTCCGACAAAACCACTATTTTCCTGATCCACCTCTCTTTTCAGACTATTTGAAAGGGACATTTTCTGTTGCTTGCTCATCTTCCCAACTAATGAGAAATTGCCTAAACCACATTAACTATAATTAAACATTTAATATAGGCCTAAATGGAACATTTTCTGAGTGAAATCAGGTCAAAATTATCATTACGTTAAGTTAATAGATAGTTCCTTAGCCAATGCAGGGGTTCAATTAACCATCACTACGAACATTGTACAATAATGGCCGAGCTGTCCACGTGCTGGAGCAACTCCAGCATAATGCCATTATGTACTCAATTTACAGTGGGGCAAAAAAGTATTTAGTCAGCCACCAATTGTGCAAATTCTCCCACTTAAAAAGATGAGAGATAATTTTCATCATAGGCACACTTCAGCTATGAGAGACAAAATGAGCAAAAAAACCCCCAGAAAATCACATTGTAGGATTTTTAATGAATTCATACTAATATCATATTTGGAAGGGTGGCCAGGAAAAGGCCTTGATTAAGAACAGCCAATTAAGTGAGGGAACCAAATTTTGACCCATTTTAGATTAAAGAAATATAAATGTTCAGTTCCTTAACAAGGGCTTGGAGTTTGCAAATAGGCATTGGCACTTGGATTGGAACCGGATGCTGTTGTCAGATAAAATAGTAAAATATTACTCGTTGGCAATACACAAGATTGGTAGGTTATTTGGTATCAAAACACAGAAGTGTAAGCATAAAACACCACATACTAAAAAATATGGTGGTTGACCCGTGATGTTTTGGGGAAATCTTGTATTTTAGTCTATTTTTTTGTGTTTGGAGGTGGACACCTGGGTGCAAGTGAAACTTCCCACAAAAATATGACCCTCAGCACAGACCAAAAGTCATACAAATAAAAATGGTTAAATACTAGGGTGCTCATAAGTTTGAATACCCGGGCAGAAATTGTGAAATGTTGGCATTGGTCTTGAAAATATGTTCGATCATGCAAATAATATGTCTTTTATTTAAAGACCTCAAATGAGGTCATTTATTATCATATAGTTGTTTGGCTCCTTTTTAAATCAGAATAATAACAGAAATAACCCAAATGGGGTTACTGAGCCATGGGGAGCAGAAAATAACTGTTAAAACATCTGTGTAACAAGGTAATGGAACTTTAGAAAGATGGAAAAGGATATAAAAAGATACCCAAAGCCTTGCAAATGCCAGTCAGTATTGTTCAATCACTTATTAAGAAGTGGATTTTTTTTGTCAGGTAGACCATGAAAGATTTCAGCCAGAACTGTATGAACAGTTGTTCGGGATGCAAAGAAAAACCCATAGGTAACCTCAGGACAAATACAGGCTACTCTGGAAAAAAGATGGTGTGGCTGTTTCAAGGAGCACTATACAACAATACTTGAACAAAAATGAGCTGCATGGTTGAGATGCCAGAAAGAAGTTTTTTACTGTGCCAATTCTACAAAAAACCTGGTTACAATATACCCCGACAATACCTTGACACACCTCACAGCTTCTGGCACACTGTAATTGGGAGTGACAAGACCAAAATAGTGCTTTATGGTCAACCATAACTGGGTCAACAAGGCATATAGTACACTGAATTATATCCACTCTGTAAGGCATGGTGGTGACTTACTGATGTTTTGGGGGGGATGTGAGCTCTGAAGGCACGGCAAATCTTGTGAAAATGTATGGCAAGATGAATGCAGCAATTAATCAGAAAATACAGGCAGACAATGTGCATTCTTCTGCACGAAAAGTTGCGCACGGGATGCTGTTGGACTTTTCAGCATGACAATGACTCTAAGCACAAGGCCAAGTTGACCCTCCAGTGATTACAGCAGAAAAGGGTAAAGGTTCTGGAGCAGCCATCACTGTTTCCTGACCTTAATATCATCGAGCCACTCTGGGGAGACCAAACGTGCTGTTCATGCAAAACGACCAAAGACTTTGCATGATCAGGAGACATTTTGCCAAGACGAAGGGGCATTTATAACACCTGCAAGAATTTGGGGCCTCTGACAACTATTACAAAAGACTCCACACTGCCATTGATGCTAAAGGGGGCAATACACAATATTGAGGACTAAGGGTATGCAGACTTTTAAACAGGTCAGTTTTCCCTGCTCACTCGTGTTTTCTTTACAAATGGCACATATATTAACAATTGTCCAAGGGTATACAAACTATTGAGCACAACTGTAATTCTTTAAAGCAAGCAAAACATACAGACAGCTGAAAATGTTAAAAGTAAATGACAGAACTGAGTTGGCTAGCTATCCTTAGCAATTAAACATACACAATTAGCTAGCTATTTCTAATACAATAATACAATTTGTGTAACTTGTTTCTAATATGAACTAAATGGAACAGAGGCAATTTGAGAAATGAAAATTCAAATATCAAGCCCACATAAGGGTAATTTCTAAGCCTCACTTATAAGACATTCTGACATAATAGTTGGCTCCACGAAAAAAATAATATATAATTCCACAACTAGGTAATTTTATAAAATGAGCTAAAAATAAAATGCTAAACTACTGTTACAGTGTACAGTACAGTTGAAAACAGTAATTGAGTACCTTGACCCTAAGGTTCAACAATGCTCTGAACAAAAAATAACCCTTCTTGGTATGCAAAGGGATATTGACAAACACATTGACATTCATGAATATGAAATTTGATTTCTTTGTCAATAGTCTTGAGCAAACCAAGAAAGTTTACTTTTAATTCCTGTCATCCCTCTTCATCAATCCCACACGTAATAACTAGCTCCTTAGCATCTGAAGTACTTAATTAACCACTGCACTTCCGTCAACAAAGGTACAGAATTTCTGAGCCATCCATTCTGTGTTCAAAAGCCTTTGTTGCTCTCTACTCTGCATGAAAAGGCCTTACATGTAAAAATATTTGTAATGATGAGAAGTAAAAGGCCACTACGGACAAGCTGCAATATAAAAAGATTTTAACCAATTGTAAGAAGTCAGTTCTGGACTTTCTGGAAACGTCTGGATATTTACACATACAAATGATCTCTTAACTTCCATTTAGGCATAAACATTCAATAACATATTAAAGGCACATTGATACGCATTAAAAAGTCCACCCTTCACTAGTGAGTTTCACATTGCTGTAAAACTAGTCTGAGTAGATGTCTTACCTGCTGGCATGATCTTGAGTATTCACTAAGTAAAGGGGAAAAGGCTATTTCTGCATCCTTATTGCCTTTTTAATGCACCACTTCCACATTAAGGCTATGGTTAAAACATGTGCAATATTTAGGGTTTGGTTTGTCATTTAGGACTTATCCAGTGTTTGCACATGGAAGTGAAATGGAGTGAACCTGGGTGACTGATTCATTTCACTCCAGGTGGTGAAGGCAGACTTGTTGTGTTCGAGAAAGCCTGTAAAGGGCAATCACTGAACTGTCAAACGCCATCAGCATTCAGTTCACTGTAGAAATAGATGCTGCCCCTATTCAAACTTCAGTATATCAACACTGAAACAACAGAACAGGAGCAATCAAATAAATGCTTGAGGAAGTCTATGCACTGGGAATCATTTTAGTTATTTCATATATGCAGAAAAAATAAATGAGTAACTGAGAGTTTGATTATTTATCTGATTCCAACATAAACAGGTTTAGTGCAACACAGCCGTTTCTGCTGAATGATTTGAGGTTTATGTTTTGACACCACTGGGAGTCATTCTTTCAACACATCCCATCCAAAAAACTGTTGCCTCATCCTACACTATTATCTGAGGCCTTACGAAATAAACACTTTTGGAACTGTGAAAAATACAACAATTACAATCTCATATCAAATATGACAATGCACACATTTCAAAACATGATGTATCCGAACAACACATCTAATACATAGAGTGCTTAAAATCATGGGAAGCAATATTAATATTTTGATCATTCAAAATATGTTGATAAGACAAGAAACGTGGAAAGCCAAGTTCAGCTTCCCCGCATTAGAAAGTGCTGCGATCTTGAAATTTGAACCCGGGTTGCCCATGCAGACAGATGTGTCATTAAGCAATACACCACAGAGCTGTACATTTGATTGGTGTCAGTATGGCCTCTTGTGTTAACCCTGAAACAATCCTCTTTTGCCACTGGTCGTTTCAACAGCTAACTGGCCATTCATGAATAATATTGATACAGTTAAACTGACCAACGTTCCTTACTAAGTTTACCTCCAACACAAACAGCATCCATGAACTGTATGGCGTTTGCCACTGGCCGTTTTAACAGTGTATTAGCCAGTAATAAGCTTTACCAGTATCAACTTACTTACTGGAATAGTCAATCATTTTTCAGTTGCTAAGCAAGTCTGCCAAAGCTATTTCATTTCATGGCATAAGAACGTTTTGTTTTCATTAAGTGCATAACAAATATTTTTCTTTGATTCGTGAATGACATTGATAGAAAACCAATTAAGGTCAATAAATCAAGGGGAATATAACTAACTTTTTCATCAAGTGATAAGACGTGGAATATACCATAAATATTTGCAATATTGTGTAACCATAATTTTATTGCGGCCCACAAACAAAATGAATAAATGTTGTTCTCAATAGATTTGAACGTCTTTGAATGTCTTTACCCGCTACGCCACAGCATGATACATTACACCAGTTGCCAGAAACCATTGAGCATTGTGCTAAACTGACTAACATTTCTTATTACATTTACCTCAATCATTGCTCTGTGGACTGTATGGCTTCAGCCACTGGTTGTTTTAACAGCTTATTAGCAGTAATAGGCTTACTAGTATCTACTATCTTCCCTATGAATATTCATAAGACTTGAGCAATTGCTAATCCATGCCTGAAAAAGTTTAAAAAAGGCAAAATAACCGTATACAGTTTCAGTTAGGGCTTACTATAACGTATCTATTATATATTGTAGACAGCAATTGTTTTTGTCCATCCTGATCCAAAACGCATGCACGTATATGTACTCTGAACTGTTGCTATATAACTGTGAACTGTTTTATTTCAGACCTACAATAATGTAGATACTGATGGTTTTAGCCAGCATAGTTTTTTGTCTATACGGAATGATTCACAATGCGTACTTCAGTCAGTCAGGCAGTCACTCACTCACTAAGAGACATTCGTTCTTCTTAGCCGGCTCTGCTAACGCGGGCCGGCAAATATGACTCATGCATGTTATTGTATCCCTCTTTTTTTAACTTATTTTTTCTTGTTTTCGACTGCCTTCTAAGTATATTGGATGAAAACAAAAGTAATTAGCAATGGTAGAAATTAATTCACTGGACTTTTTAGTTCATGATTTTTTTTAATTTCAGCATAGGACTTACCTATTCCTGTTAGATAGTTATATAGCTGACTCACAAACAATGACAAAACAAATTTCTAATAATATTAGTTGGCAACACAATATTTTCCATAGCTAGCAAGCACACTGTAACAAATTTAGTTATTTAGTTTAACCAACGTGTTTCAACAAACATTATAGTTAACTGTAATGGTATTTAACCCCACTCAAATTTGGTGAAGTACAACTAGTTAGTTTTCTTCAGTTTAGGGATTACTAGTTTCAGTTTTAGGGATTACCTTTTCTTACACATATTGAGAATATTGGTTAACTTAATCTTTCTCTAAATAAAAAGATGTATAATGTGTTATTAATTTTAAAGTTCCAGGAAACTTTCTGCGCTAACCTACAAGGGATTTTTATAGGCAGTATCAACACATTTGTACATAGGATGGGGTTATCAATTAAAACAGAATTGCTAATTGAATTCTCCTCCCAATCCAAATTTCCTTCAGCATCATGCCGCAAATATAGTTGACATCTAATTTACTGACACCGCAAAAATGGGTTGTTTCTAGAGAGCCGTGACAAGTATGTATAACAAGTTTTGTGCGTCCTGTGTGCAGCAATTATTTTTTTAACTGTTTTACAAATTTACTTCAGGTCTAACCATTATTAGCCAGACTGACCCAATACCTCTTTGTGTCTTAACCACATACCTCAACGACAAAATCAGACAGTTATGTGAGCCTGATTGTACTGTTCATGCTAATTTTACAAAAAGCAAGCACATCTGATTAACTAGTGGTGTGCAATATTCATACTAAATGTATGTCTCTAACCAGCAATGTGTGGTACTAGACATGAAAGATGCAATCTGGGACTTTTGCAACAAACAATATACGTTTTTATACCTTTGATTCTGTGTTGAATATGTAATATGCAGACTACGTGCATAAAATGTAATTGGAATCCCTTTCATACATCATCTAACTATAACATTTCAACTTTGAAAGAGAGTGGTGTTGACAATGTAGGTCACATATTGATACTGTAGATCCATTTTCATGGACCTGTTTTGTTTGACAGTGCTACTTTTACAACTAGCGGCCAGCAAACCGGAATGCATCTCTAAGACAATAACATACATAATAATGTAACTACACTACATTGTAAGGCAGGGGTCCACTAAATACAGATACATATATAAACACAGTTCCTCTCAAAAAATCTGGTCTGTGTTTTATATTATATTCAAATTCAGAATGAATCTTTCAAGAACATAAGGAGACTGAGGGAAATCAATTATTGCAACGGCTGCATCAGTACATCATAACCTTTTGGCAGGGAAATAATTTTAGTTTCTATTAGAAGTAGTTTTAGGTCATAGAAATCTGTAAAGACAAAAACTGTTTGTAACTTTGCCTATTAAAATAAGAAAGGCTTTATATAAACCACCAAAAGTAAACATGGCAGGGGATCTTTTGCCGACCATTACAACACGACTTGTGGTTTGACAAGTGTCTCCGCTCATTTTGTTGTGATTGTCTGTCTCCGTCTCTGTTATATAATTCATTGCCATCTGCTTTGGCTGGGTGTAAATCTGAACGCAGGCTGACTTGCTCAGCCAAGCTTCATGTGTTAACATTTGCCACTGTCTAATTAAGTGAAAAAATGGGATGTATTGGCATGAAAATGGTGGGCGTCTGATAATGGCAGTCATAATAGTTTGGGATATGTGTCTGTCACACAATGCAAATTAACTTATTAGATCAGGGTAATTAGGGCAAAGCAACCGTTAAAATGGACAGAGCTGCTCAGCCATGATTTAAGAGGGCCCGTCTGATATCAAGACTAATCTCTATGGAACGTCTTGCTATTTAATGAGTAAGGTCACCAAGGCAAAACATTTTGATTGAAAATTAAAGGTTGTTTAGACTTGGGTGGTAAGACACACTTTAGATAATTTAACTATGCAAATAAATGCTAATTAATCAAATAGCCAAGTTGCTGGAGTGGTTAATTCACTGCCTTGCTATTAGCTGTCATTGCGAGACTAGTATTCAAATGCTAATAATAATACAACCATTTCCAAAAATGTTGGGACCCTTGTGTAAAATGTAAAGAAAAACTGAATTGTGTGCAAATCGTTTAAACCCTATATTTAGTATAACATAGTACAAAGAAAACCTATCAAATGTTGGAAAAGATAAATGTTATTGTTTCTTGAGAAATATATGCCCACTTTGAATTTGATCCAAGCAATGTGTTTAAAAATGCTGAGACAGAGTGATTAACGCAAAAAATAAATGGTGGAACATCTCACAACTAATTAGGATAATTGGCAACCGGTCAGTA
The DNA here is from genome assembly GCA_016801105.1 of Esox niger. Classification (NCBI taxonomy): domain Eukaryota; kingdom Metazoa; phylum Chordata; class Actinopteri; order Esociformes; family Esocidae; genus Esox; species Esox niger. The sequence goes on along the minus strand of JACXGJ010001456.1, from coordinate 72,243 downwards.
ATCTGATTGGGTATAAAAAGAGAATCCCAGAGAGGGTGAGTCTTTCAGAAGTAAAGATGGGGAGGTGTTCACCACTCTTTGAAAGACTGTGCAGGCAAATAGTGCAACAGTCAAATAATAATGTATCTCAACATAAAATTGCAGAGTCAGGGGATCATCATCTACAATACATAGTATAATTCATGGAACGTCTTGCTATTTAATGAGTACGGTCACCAAGGCAAAACATTTTGATTGACTCTCTGTACGCAAGAGACAAGGCCAATAGTAATATTGGATGACGGTGATTGTTGGGCCCTCAGGTGGCACTACATTAAAAACAGACACAATTCTGTAGTGGATATGCAATATGCCGCTGCATCTACAAATGCAAGTTAAAACTCTGCCATGCAAAGAAGAAGCTATATTCAGAAGATCCAGAAATGCCACCGCCTTCACTGTCTTGTGTTCGGCAAAACAAAATGTGCAATTTGTTTTGGGAATCATGGATTCTCTGGGCTATAGAAGAGTGGGACCATCTGGCTTGTTATCTTTGCACAGTTCAAAAGCCAGCATCTGTGATGGCATGGGGGTACATGGCATGGCTGCCTTTGGGGAGACATTGGGGAGAGAGACTCATTGGGGGGAGAGACTCACTTTCCAAGTATAAAAATCTGATTAAATGTTTAACCTTGTTTTAGTTCAGATGAAATAAAATTATAATTAAGGGAAAATTATTTTTCATTTACATCTGCTTTATTTGTGTCCTTTGCGAAAATAAGTAATCTCTTGTTTACTAAGACGTGGAATTCAGACATAACTCTACAAGCCAAGATTTCCTGCAAATGTGTATTTTGCTTCTCAAAATCATTACTGTTTCCCTGTAAATTCTGAATTAATCCAAATTAACCTCTGAATGTCTATTAGGGTTCAATAAAAATAAAACCTGCAGTTATAGTCTATTTCCTTTAGCATGTCAATTAATTATTTCAACAGTTAGATTACCAAAGTGATTTACCTGAAATTTTTTGGTTTGCACTGAACACACATGTTAAAGTGCGTATAGCAATCTAAACTAAAATAGTTTTTAAATAAATGTGGTACAATCTAGTTCTCTGTATGCAAAGACAATAATTCGCCTTCACATTCACAACATACATGCTATATGCATCTACTTATGCCGGATAGTGATTTCAATATCAAACCTGCGGTATAATACTACTCAGCAGTTTTGTATAATTAGAAATCACATAGCCTACACACAACGCCTGTTATTGAGGGGAAAACATAATTTGTATTTAATTGTCCCAGCTGGTTCTTTGCTGAGTCCTTTCATTATGAGGAACATGTGTAGTTGCAGCTGGTTTAGCTATTGTTCCATCTCAATCAGGAGGAATATCTTCAGTTGGTTTTGGAGACACAGCGTGGTTTTAAGTCTTCAGGATGGGCTTTCAAGTGTTTTTTTAGGATCTATTGAGTATATCATAGAGTTCACAATTCCCAAACTCTGACGTTTTTATGCACTGCACTTATATCCTTCAGTACGGGCTAAAGACAGGTATGATGACTGTTTCAAATTCTCCTTCATCTGATGTCAGATGATTATGATATATTCCTCCTGACACCTCATCCGTCTGGCACAAAGACATTAGCAGCAGATCCTTCAAGTCCTGTTGTGATGTGAGGCCTCCACGGATCAGACTTGTTTGTCCAGCACATCCCATAGATGAGATCTGGGAATTTGGAGGCCAAGTCAACACCTTAAACTCTTTGTTGTGTTACTCACACCACACCTGAACCATATTTGCTTTGTGGCAGGGCACATTATCCTGCTGAAAGAGGCCAATGCCATCAGGGAATACTGTTGCCTTGAAGGGGTTCACATGGTCTGTAACAATGCTTAAGTAGGTGGTACATGTCAAAGTAACCCACATGAATGGCAGGACTCAAGGTTTCCCAGCAGAATATTACATATAGCATCACACTGCCTCCGATGGCTTGCCTTCTTTCCTTAATGCATCCCTTGTGTTCTCCAGGTAAGTGACACACACACGCATCCAACCATCCACGTGATGTAGAAAGAAATATCATTAATCAGACCAGGCCACCTTTTTTCATTGCTCTGTGGTTGAGTTCTGATTCTCTTGTGCCCATTGTAGGCACTTTCAGCAGTGGACAGAGGTCAGCATGGGCACCCTGACTGCTCTGCGGCTACGGAGTCCCATACGCAACAAACTGTGATGCACTGTGTTTTTTGACCCCTTTCTATTAGTACAAGCATTATCTTGTTCAACACTTTGAGCAACAGTAGCTAGTCTGATGGATCAGATCACACGGGCAAGCCTTCGCTCCCCACGTGCATCATTGAGCCTTGGCAGCCCATTACCCTGTTGCCGGTTCACTGCTTTTCCTTCCTTGGACCACTGTTGATAGGTACTGACCACTGCAGACCGGGAACACCTCACATGGTGCTCTGACCCAGTCGTCATGCCATCACAATTTGGTCATGGTGAAAGTTGCTCTAACACATCAAGTTTGAGAACATAACGTTCCCTCTCTGCCTAATATATCCCACCCACGGATAGGTGCATTGATAACGAGATTATCAGTGTCATTCACTTCACCTGTCAGTGGTCATAATGAAATGACTGATTGGTTATATTACAAGTGGAATATATAGATGTTGCATTCAAGGCAAATGCAGTAACAATGGCATTACTATATGTGCAATTAAGGCAAATAGAAGATGGCAGAAAAATGTACAAATATGTATGTTACAAATGGGATAAATAGTTGTGTGCGTACAAATGAAAAATCTATCGCATTCTGAATGTGCAATTGAGGCAAATTGAATAAATAGGGTAGCATGTGCCAACGGGATGCAGAAATAGCAGCAATGAGGTCCGCGAGGTAGACATGTACAGTATATGTAACAACTGAAAAAGAAATGTACGATTGCAATTCGTATGTACTTAAGACTCCTTTTGTAAAAGAAATGTGGTTTGTCTCTAAGGTATCAAATAAATAGATTTCTGTCTGCTTATGCTGTTCATTCAGGCACCCTTTCTCGCCTGGACAGAATTAGTGGGATATGTCGTCAGGGACGGTTTTTGGCTTCTACTTCCATCTTACTGTCCCCAACTTTCTTCCCCCCTTGAAGATATAGGCAGATACTATTGATTTGTAATGCCATTCAATTAATGCTTTCATCAAGTTTCAGCTACCTTGATAAACAGAAGTTTAGTTTTTTTGCAAATTGAACAGTGGCTAAACAAGTAAGATCAAGTGATGAGTGTTGCAAAGCTTTTAATCACTAAGCAACATGATGAACTTTGCTCTAATATTCCACTCCCTTTAAGTCAACAGTAGAATGACAGAAAAATTGATTCAACCAGGTTTGTATGCATCAACATGCATAAACATAAAAAGTGCTCAAATATTTTGTTACAGTGTGAATAACATTTTTGTTTCCTTTATCTTACAGTGGATATAAAATGTCCACACCCCTGTTTAAATGCCAGATTTTTGTGATGTAAAAGAATAAGACAAAGATAGATCATGTCAGAATTTTTTATTTGACCTATAATGGAAAATATTCAACATAAAATGTACTGATATCTTCGAGGGGGAGAAATAAAATATAAAACATTTACAATAACCTGGTTGCATAAGTGTGCACACCCTCTTATAACTGGGAATGTGGCTGTGTTCAGAATGAACCAATTACATTCAAACTCATGTATAATAGAAGTCATTACACACCTGCCATCATTTAAAGTGACTCTGATTATTCACAAATAAACTTCATCTGTTCTAGTAGGATTGTCCAGACATTTTGTAAGTTGCATCTCAGAGCAAGAACCATGGTCCGCAGAGAGCTTCCAAAGCATCAAAGGGATCTCATTGTTGAAAGATATCAGTCAGGAGAAGGGTCCAAAAGATTTTCCAAAGCATTAGACATAGTAAGGAACTCAGTGAAGACAGGCATCACCAATTGGAGAAAATATGGCAAAACAAAGAGGCCTACAGCTACATTAAAGGAGCTGCAGGAATTTCTGGCAAGTACTGGCTGTGTCCTACATGTGATAACATTCTCCCTTATTCTTCATATGAATGGGCTATGGGGTAGGGTGGTTGGCAAGACGGAATACTTTTTAGGAAGAAAAGCATCCAAGGTATGTTTGGTGCAAAAACAACTGGAAATGACCCAAAGAACAACATACCCACAGTGGTGCATGGCGTTGGCAGCATCATGCTTTGGGGCTGTTTTTCCTCAGCTGGAACCGGGCCTTAATCAGGGTGGAGGGAATTATGAACTGTTTCAAATACCAGGCAAATTTGGCACAAACTCTTCAGGCGTCCGTTATAAGGCTGAAGATGAAGAGTAACTTTACATTTCCGCACGACAACGACTCAAAGCACTCATCCAAATACACAATATGATTTTTCTTTATCAAATCTTTTACATCACAAAAACCTGGCATTTTTAAAGGGGTGTGTAGACTTTTTATATCCACTGTATATGTTTGCAACAAATAAATCAATTAACTGATTCATTTGATGATATGATCTCATATATGTCATGCAGAAGATTTCACTTGCTATCACTTGTATGTACTTGCTCTGTTTAGGCTCTTAAAATGATATTTTTAGCATGTTAGACCTAATTTTTCGCATTCATTTTGTGTACAAACCTCATGCAGTTTGTTATATCAGATAAAGTTCAATTTCTAATATGTATGTGTTTTTATTTGGTTATCTAGTTGCAACTAATATTAAAACTAAAAGTGGGAATTTAGATCTAAAATGTAAAAAAATAAAATATCCAAATATATCAATATCTTTTACAGTCTGAAAAGAAAGCTACTGTCTGTCAGTGCTTCTAGTTTTTTCAGCTTTCCTGTCCATTTGGCCTGTGCTTCACAGTAGTTCACGTACTGACAGCTTTCCCTATCCAATTCTATTTTTGTCCAGATAGAAGTAATTTTCTGAAGACCAGAGTATCTAACAGCAGCTCTGACACAAACGGCCACCACATGTCCTTTTTGAAAGCTTTAGGAAGCCCTGTGAGGTGATAAAGTAGTAGTACCCTCTTACAATTTATACAGGACATACCATATGTTATCATAGTTTTTTGACACCTGGGAGGGTGCGAAAAGATACATTATATATGTAAGGATTTGGGCATATCATAACATTTTCTATATTAATTATAGATAAACTTTCATTTTAACTGTATCTTTTGCAGTATTGGCAGAGAAAGTAAATAATATCTGTCTGAATATGTATATATATATATATATTTACATATATATATATATATATATGTATACCTTGCCTCTACTGAGTAAATCCAGAACATTTTCACACACAGGGGAACGCTGACTGTGTCATTGCTTCTTTTTGCTTCCGGACAATTTTGTCTGTGTAGTGTATAGATTTCCATCTCTTCGGGGGGAAGAGTTCAGTCTCTCAGAGGGGCAATCTTTGTTCACTAGGACACGCATCTCATACATTTTTTGAAGAGAGACTTTTTTGGGTTGTATTCCAGCAGTGGGAGTTAGCATAAATACATTAATAGGGGTTGAATTTGCTAAAATATTCTGATTCTAAATTCTAATTCTATAAATGTTATCCTTTTTTCCTGTAGTATTTGAGGGACTGAAAAACAAACCAGATGTCACTTTATCGTAGTCCTCAGGAAAGCACAGAGATTAAACAGTCCAAAGCAATAACTGAGATGACTGGCAATAAAATCCAGTCAACCCACATTTCACATGGCTGTGAAATGCACTCTGGCCCATGCCTCTAGTCTGCACCCCCCCTCTATTCTACTATTTCACAGGGCTGGGAGCATTTCAGCCCGAAGCACTTTGGGGTGGACTGGTACTCTCTAATCCTGGAAAATGGCCACAAATACAATGTGTCAGGCTGTGATTCTGTATGGCACAAGGTTGGGGGTCAAAATAGATTTGGAGCTCCATGTGGTTCTGAATTACCCCGTCTCCTAGCATGCTCAGTTTCTTACTCAGTGATAGCTTTCTGCTCCCTCAGGGGCTTCAGACTGACTCATAGAATTATCTCCAAATATATTTTTCTACTGTTGATGTTTGTTTTTCAAAATTTACAAAAAAGGTCAAGTAAAAGCTAATAATGTATTAACATTTTTTGTAATAAAATCCAAACTTTTGTTGTAAATGCAAATACTTACAGAGATAAATGTATGTTAATATAATCGTTGTGCCATTAGGTGCAATGAATCATGGAACAATGAAATATTTCAGAATAATGGAATATTTCCGAACATCTCAGGATAACGTTTTATCAGCAGCTCATGTCGCCACAGGTACAAAACCTATTCCAAGCATTAAATTGGCTACTGTGGTTTTTCAATGTAATACTGTTTAAGTGTTCATATGAAAACTGCCAGAAATATTGACTGTAGTGTTTCCCTTCAAAATACTATGTACATAACAATAATATAATAAAAAATATATATATTTTGTACTTCACAGAAATGTATCATGATCTCCATTTTGACCTTAAGAGTCGATGCAGTATTTATAATAATGGAGATATTTCAGTGTGAACTAAACACCCTTTGCTGTCAAACAGTACACATCCTTTGAACTTGAGAGTATCATCCACATGTGTTTAGACCATCAGCACTTAACTGCTTCAGGCTGTAAAAAATGAAATGCTATTTTGGCTAATTGGACCCAATCATTGATCCAGCTATGCAATTAAAAGATTGGATTGAACAGTAATATAATGTTCTCTGGTAGGCCTCAGTCCAATTGAATTAGAGATAGAGTATGGGTGCAATGCCAATCATATACTCAGCAATAAATGATATGACTTATACTTTGGCCGAATTATTAAAAACATTAAATCGTTTAACTATAAATTTCTCATCTAAGCTTCATTTGAGTAATGACATCATTGTGTAAGCATTAGCACATGGCAAACTGTGCACTGGCAGGAATTGAACCTCAGCGGTGTGAGAAGGCACAAGGCCAAAAACCAAGTAACATCAATTGATAAAGACACATTAATATACAGCTGAGGTGTGTTGTGTATTTATGCGCTTATAAAACAGAAGACAACATTTTATTAAAATATTTAAAAAATATATTACTTTTTAGCTTAATTAGAGAGCTTTTTCTGTTCATCGGTGCATTTATCTTGTATCATTCAGATACCCCCTGTTTTCTGACTTCTTATAGGTATTTGGACTGTAGTGAGAGTATGAAGTGGTTCATATTGCCCTTGCCAGCTGTCCGGTGATACACATTCTCTGCCACATATTTTCTATCTGTAAATGTTTACTTGAGTTATACAGGGTATCACGGTTTAGACCTTACATACAGTTTTGCTCATAAGTTTGTGTACCCAGGCAAAAATTGTGAGATTTTGGCATTGATTTCGAAAATATGATTGATCATGCAAAAAACTATATTTAAGGATTGTGATCATATGAAGCCATTCATTATCACATAGCTCGTTGGCTCCTTTTTAAAATATAATAATAAAAGTAATCACCCAACTGGCCCTGATCAGAGGTTTACATACCCTTGAATATTTAGCCTTGTTACAGACACACTACATGACACACATAGGTGAACATGGAAATGAAAGGTGAATTTCCCACACCTATTGCTTTTTAAATTGCACATAGTGTCTGTGTATAAATAGTCAATGAGTTTGTTAGCTCTCATGTGGATGCACTGAGCAGGCTAGATACTGAGCCATGGGGAGCTGAAAAGAACTGTCAAAAAGTAATGGAACTTTATAAAGATGGAAAAAGATATTAAAATATTTCTGTGAGTACTGTTCAATCACATATTAAAAAGTGGAGAATTCAGGGGTCTCTTGATACCAAGCCAAGGTCAGGTAGACAAAGAAAGAATTGTTCATGATTGAAGAAAAACCTAGTCGTAAAAATATAGGCAGCTCTGGAAAAGTACGATGTGGTTGCTTCAAGGAGCAAAATACGATGACATTTGAAATAAAAATTGTTGCACGGTTGAGTTGCCAGAAAGAAGCCTTTACTGTGCCAGTTCCACAAAAAAGCAATATGCCTGACAACACCTTGACATGTCTCACAGCTTCTGGCATACTTTAAAAATAGTGCTTTATGGTCACAACCATAAGCGCTATTTTTGGAGAGTCGTCAACAATGCCTATAGAAAACAGAATAACATCTCCACTGTGAAGCATGGTGGTGGCTCACTGGGCTGTGTGAGATCAAAAGGCATGTTCTCAGGAAATGCTGGCAGACAATTTGCATTCTTCTGCACGAAAGCTGCGCATGGGACACTCTTGGACTTTCCAGTACAACAATGTACCTAAGCACAAGGCCAAGTTGACCCTCCAGTGATTACAGAAGAAAACTGTGATGGTTCTGGAGTGTCCATTACAGTATCCTGACTTTAAGATCAGGGAGCCACTCTGGGGAGATCTCAAAAATGTGGTTCATGCAAGATGACCAAAGACTTTGCAAGACATGGACGCATTTTGCCAAGACGAATGGGCATTTCCGGGCCTCATAGACAACTATTATAGTAGACTGCACTCTGTCATTGATGCTAAAGGGGGCAATACACAGTATTAATAACTAAGGTTATGGAGAATGTTGAACAGGGGTCAGTTAATTGTTTACTATGTAGCAGTTAAGTGTTTAGTTTCATGATTAATGAATCTGTTATGTTCTACAGATGAATGATTATTCCATATGTGTTTTGCCTGCTCACTCATGTTTCCTTTACAGATGGTACATATTACATCACCAAAATGAGATCAAGATGAAAACTAACATCTATTTGTTTGGTTTTCATTAATTGAGGTGTCATGTTGTACATTTATAAGGCATAATAAATGAACAAATATACTATAGCCTATCTTCTTAGAAATAATAGTCTTCTTTTTTTGTCATTTTCATTGTCATATGATTCGATTTTTTCAAATGAATTCACCATTAAACACAAACAAAGTCTCAAATGCATACTTTTTTTGTCTATTCTATTCTATATATTTTAATTAGCCTGTAGGTGAACTGTTTCTCTGGTTGGATGGTGATGCTGCAGAGGAGAATGTGAATGCTAACAGGGATGAATCATATTCGTATGATGATGATGAAAAACAGCGCTTGGCTCTGGCTGTTAATGTTCATTTGAAAGGCTTGGTGGTCCTAGTGTTATATAGTATTTTTCTCAAATTCCTATAAGCAGATATTTGTGTAACAAAATATGCTACGTTAAACATAACATGATTAATAATATTGCAAAATTGATTCTGAAAATGTGTATATTTAAATCGTAAGATTGGAATAATTAACCCGCTAAGTCAGTAGCACCGTGACCACATATCAAATTCCTGACGTCAGTCTTTCTACCAAGGATGCCATTAACATGTGGAAAGGTGGTTATGATTCACATAGCCAATGACATGGCCGTACACACTTATTGCAATAATTTCAATGTTGTCAATTCATAAAGGGTCCCATGCATATATATTGTGTGAGTGCCCAAGATTCATGGTAACGGCCGTTCTTTCTATAAATCAGTTCAAAAGATATTGGAGTACATCTGTTGCAGTAAGAGGTTGTTGTGGCTAGTGTGAATAGAAAACTGTATTTACATAGTTGTTCTAAGTTATTTACTTTTCTTTAAACTGTCACAGCATGTGTTGTTTTCTATACAGGCTGTCAACCTGGCTGAAATATGTCTGTCTTATCTTAACCAAGTATGTATATCGTGAAAATTTACATCTAATTCAACAATAAGTCAGAACTCTTTACATCTTCGAATTTGCTGTCTTACTGCTTGAATGAAAATGAATGAATTATTGCGGCATATTGGACAACATTTTCTACTGTACATTCCACTAGGATGCTGTGAGAACATTGTTTTGTCCCATCGCATACATATACAAATATGTGACTGGTATGAAAATAAAGGAACATGAATTTGAACAAATGTACTGGCTAAAATAAAATATTACATTGGTTCTAGGTGTAGGCTTGGGAGAAACAAATAATATGTCTTAAAAGTCTAGTGTAACCTGGAAACTATATTTTTCCTTCTGGGGAGGAAATATTTCGACATTTTGTGAACCCGTTGATCAGACAAGTCCTTCCTCATTTTGCAGAGACATAATGGGACATGACTGTTCCCATAATTCCTGGAAATCATGTCTATTCTCTGCTGTGTGTTCCTGAAGGGTGCTTGATACATATTTAATGAGATAAGTTCATTAGCATGTGTCGACCCTCTGTTCCATGCCTTGACCCAACCTCTGAAAACACCAGAGAGCCAGCTGACAGCATTTTCACACATCACCTCCAATAATCAAAGAAAATGTCTCACAGAGCTGCCACTGACGATTAGGTAAGAGACTCCCACAGAAAGTTATTAGCTGTCAAGGCCGTCATAAACATGACAAACAGACAAACAGCATTGATACTGGCAGAGTAAAAAAAAAGAAAAATGGTATCTGTTTGAAAGTCTCCTTTTGCATGCATATCCTTTTTATGATGGAAATCAGGAGGGTGATTTTTCAGCTGTGCCACCACCACACCAGGTGTGTTGCTGCTGACAGGAGTTTTCTCCTGATGGGCAGAGAAGTCAAAGTTGTTTTAATAAGGTTAAAGACACCACTGGACAAAACTCAAGAGATTTAAACAAGGAATGACTTTCAAAGGTCCTATTATTTCACAAAGATACATTGAGAACTTTGGCCATGGTTCCAAACGAAGGTGTGTCAAATGCTTTTTTTTCTGAATTTCATGGTTGTTTGATTACTACAATAGCTCAACTACCAGTGTCGTATTCATTTTAGCAAAATATGTCTGTGCTAAGTAAAAAAATCTATCAGTATAAACCCATGATTGATAGAAGGAAAACAAATATATGATATATGATAATCCAAACATGTTGAAGGTTTTGCCAATCATGCTATATCTTAGCATGTCTCTCTCTTTCTCTCAGTGATGGTTATTATGAAAGTTCATTCAGATTTGCGTTGTTAGTCCGAGGTTGTTGACGTTGGTACATCATTGTAAACGTAGTGCAGAACACAATGTTGCGTTACTGCTGATTTAGGGGCTTTGTCTGAACTGACAACGTATCTGTTTATGACAGTAGCTGTTTCAGGGTTTGACAAACACAACACAATGCTCAAGGCAGAAGCCGAGGAACTGGAGGAAAACTGGCATGACCCGCATTGAATAAAATGTTCAGGCACTGACAAAGGCAACCCAAAGAGAAAATATCTCTATGATTAGTAGAGCATGCAGCCAGTGTAGTCACAAATAGAATTCATAGTGTTAAGTCCCGCTTGCAGTCATTTTTACGTGGAATAGACAAAACAAGCCTTGATATGCCTGAGACCCTCAGGGACTATAGTAAGGAGGACTAGGAGGAAGAGAAGAAGTGATTGCAGAGAAAAAGTTAAGATGACTGGGAAGAAAGGGTAGTCAAGAGAGGTTAGAGGAGTAGGAATGTAATATAATTAAACAAAAAAATTATCAGGGAGTAAAGCCTCTGAATTAGTGAAGTGGACTCGAAAGTTTCAGAAACTGACTGTAACAATCATAGTAGCCCTTTGTTGTGTCCCAGTGACACCTTATTCCCTATATATGCACTGGTTTAGAAGGTGCAAAGGGGCCTGGACCTGGGTTAAAATTGATGCACTTCACAGGAAATTGTGTTTGTAGTGGAGGCATTGAAGAAGAGATTCCTATTCAGTTTAGTGATTAACAAAATTGGTTATACGTTCCCTTTCCATAATGCACAGGATTCTTCGGTTGTCCCGTATTAATCAGCATCAAGCATTGGAAAGAATTAAAAGCTAAATTAAATCACATAATGTTGTGTAGTTAATCATAATAAAGAGCAAATTGAGAATGTGTTCAAATTTGGAAAATGCGTTAAAGACAAACTACGTGCTTTTGTACAAAATATTTGTACAAAAATGACCAATACAACTGGCAGTATTGATTTTGAAAAAAATGTATCTACTGTAAATAGATGTTTGCTGGTCTCTGATCACATATTTCACCCATCTAATATCATTGTTCTCTTTATGAAGGCACCAAGTAATATACCTGCTATGTTACAACACAGTATAAAATGCATATCAGCCCCTATTATCTGGAGTGCTGCAGAGAGTGCAAGCATTTGATCCAACAATGAAATACATCTAAGCTTTTGAAGGTATTGTGCTTTGATGTTCAGGCTAAAATGTGGTTTGAGTGGGGTTCTGAGGGCCTTGGACCTAAAAAAAATAACTTTCCTAATGGATTTTTAGGCACAATCAAATTATTGTGTCTAAAAATGAAATGCAAATACTTGAATAATAGGCAAAGTTTGGCATGGTGGCTAGTAAAGTTTATCTAAAAACAATTATCAGGAGAGATCTGCAATGTATGCACAGCATGGAAGTTGTTTTTGCTGGACCACGTAAGCGGAGCCGGCCAAGAAGAGTGAATGTCTCTTACTGACTGACTGAGTGATTGAGTGACTGATAGACAGACCTTTTTAAATCACACAGTGGTTAACGAAGCAGACCTGCAAGCTGTAGGTCCCACAATCGAATCTCCTCGCAGTCAAAACAAAGTACGTATTTGGATTTGTACTATATAGACAAGAACTTCACCTTCACTATATCCATTATAGTAAGCATAAAATATAACAGTTTAAACATATATTGCAACTGTTTCGGATAGATTTTCGAGGTACGCATCCGTGCATGCTTTTTGGGTCAGGATAGACAAAAACTTAGCTTAACAACTATAAATGTCATTCACAAATGAAAAAAAAAGGTTTTTGTGCCATGAAATGAAATAGCTTTGGCAGAGAAACGTTAGTCTTCAGTCTTGCTAGCAATTGCTAAATTCTTATTATAATTCATAGTAAGTTAGCAGATATTAGAAAGCCTATTACTGGCTAATGAGCAGTTAAAACGACCAGTGGCAAAAGTCAGTTCATACAACACAGTGCTCAATGGTGTCTAGCAATAGAATAACAGTGTGCTGCAATGTAGTGGTTAAAGACAGTGACTCTCATGTTGGCAACCTGAGTTCAAATCCTGTGAGGGTCTTGATATTCATTAATTTTAACTACAGGCTGGCTGAACTAGGCTTGACTGGTTCCTTTTCGGGATTAATTCCACTATTAGAATAGGTTTTGGTGAAAATGCAAAAGGCGATAATATTAATGCTTAGCTTTAGCCTAGCTAAAACATCAAATAATGGTAACTTCCAGCAAGGTTTTGTTCACTTACAGCATTTTAGGACCAGTTGGATGAGAGAGTCAAGGGTGAGGTATCACTTTGGAGGAAGACTGGATGGTTGATGATAAGGAGAGATACTCCTGCCAATTTCGGACAACTTGCTGCAAGGCAGAACTCAAAGACAAGTACCGAGTAATCATGATTTGCAACATGAATGCATACTCACTTTTGCTATATTAAAAAGTACTTGGATTGTGCTCTGTACAGTTACAGTACAACACATGTCAAACACCACTGAAGTTGTTGGTAGGCTGTGGCAAAACATAACATTAAGAGGAGCTCCTGTGCTCCAGAAAGCTCTCGCATAAATCACGTACTGACAGTGGATGATTCAGAGGCTCAAGAAAAGAAAAAAATAATGGTTCTGAATAATTTTTAATTAATCGCATGGGTAAAAATGTTTTACCATTTGGTGTGAGTAGCGATGTACCTACAAATTGGCCAGCTATTGGTATTGGCCGATTATAGGAAAAATCTAATATTTTATATTTGAATTGTATTGGCTGATATGGAAGAATGGGCAAATTGCTTTGAACTAGACAGACTTGCTTAAACATCAGCCTGTGCGGCTGCAGGGTCTACACAGCAGATTTTAGGAAACCTTTGTCCTTTCTGCAATGCATTTTGTTGACAAAAATGGCTCACTGTTTTTGTCATTCCAACAATAACGATACTCAATCATTATTCAAGTGGAACAAATGTGACTAAAACATCAAGATTGTTTGGTCAAAGTGACAAAAAAATAAAAGCTTTCCACAACACTGCATAAAAGACAGGCTAAGTAGATGTGGAGTATTTCATTGTGAGCTTGTCTCAGTTGCAAGGTCTTTAAAATTACATTTACAAGCAATATTGTTGCAGTGAAATCATCTCAAGCAAATGTGTTGATACAACTGAAATAACATTTAGAGTGCATCAATTATGTAATTATTTCATACAATATATGCATATTTAGTATATCTCCTGTACACACCGTTTGTGGCAGCACTGATAGATGAGTTGATGAATGTGTCGCAGTTACCTTACCCCCCTTGTTTTCAATGCTGGCCAAATTGGGTTGTTTAAACCCAGCATTTCTTTGAGTTTACATCATACAGGTGAATGAGCTTATAGTGCCTTTCTGATTTCTTTCCAGGTGAGGAGCTTCATCAATCGTTGACCGGTACTGACAACCTAAGCCGACCAGAAGCTTCTTTGCCGTGTCAATTTCACTCCTTCACGACGGATACACCATCCACCCCTCTATCAATTGGGATTTTGTGGGACTTCACCTTAAAGACCTCAACCTCACAGACCGCCAATGCTTACAAGGAACTGCCTGCTGCTCCTTTGGTTTTTCTTCAGCAAAGGGTCCCTGTCTCCTGTACGCCCACCAGGCCCAATGCTGAGCAGGAGCAGGCTAGGAAAGGATCATTCCAGGAGCCTGTCGGGCCCAGTGAGCAATGGGGTATCTGGGTTTCAGAGAGTCAAGAGGGGCTGGGTGTGGAACCAGTTTTTTGTGCTGGAGGAGTACATGGGTTCCGAGCCTCAGTATGTGGGCAAGGTAAGAATGCTATACATTGTGTTATTTATATCCTGAGAGCAGGTCATAAATCATGTTGCTAAGGAATTAAACAAGTGTTAAATAGAGGCAGTGGTACAAAGTGAGAGAGGGAAGGAAAGCAGAGCGAATATAAAGATGAGGGTTGTAAGGGGTAGAGCATGTTTAAATTGAGTTCCCTGCCCCTTGACGACAAGTTGCTATAAACAATTGTTGATCTTTTTAAGTGAATTTCTCTCCATCAAAGTCATTCTTTTTTAATCTAATAATGGGTTGTGTTTGCAAGACGCTTCTTTTGTGAGTGTGTCATGAAGTCTTGGAGAATGCATTTGGACAGAGATTTGTGTTGCTGTAATGTCAGATTAAATTTTTCTTTAGCAGCCACACACAGTGGTTGTCTGGTTTGTTGCTCTGGTGAGTCAATGACCAGTCTGGAATACGTTTAAATAATTGCTGTTGTAAAGGTGTCAGAACATCATCTGTATGCACCTCATAGCATAAAGTGAACTGTACTGCAAAACGTTCACATATCTCATCTCCACTTTTAGTCAGGCTGTTTTTTCTCTTCACACAGTGTTTTTTTGTCTTTGCCCTGGTTTAAGACATCTTTAACTAAACACAGAGGGGTTTTAGGGCTAAAGTTGTAATTTGTCACTCCTAGCTTAGGCTGGATAATATTTAGACTGACTTATCTCCCCCGGTGCCACTGCAATCAGCCCTGACATGCTGCTCTGTTTGTGGATGTCTCCCAGAATAAAGCAGCCGGGGTAATGTCTGTCTGCTGCACTCCTAAATCACTTAATCCCGGGCTGCTGCACCGCTTCAAAATAACTGACTGATTCTCTGCCATATGAAAGGCATTTGGAGATCAAGTCCCTGGACCTTGCATAAGACAATCTTAAAGAGGGAAAAGCTGCTGTGACTAAATAAATACAGTGTCACGGGATGAGAGACCCAAATGGATCATGTGCTACCTGGACAATAGACGGTGGATTAGCTGGTTGTCAGACAATGGCATTTCTTGCAGGGAATTTGATCAAGCACAATCTTGGTATATATAATGCAACTGTATGATTTTATTGTTTTACTTTTTTAGTTCCAATGCAATAATTGAACCAAGAGGGCTTTAATGTGTCAAGAATTAATGTCTACAGTATAATGCATGAATTATTTAGTTACAAACAATACATTAACACCAGAATGCTAACATGTTATGGCTGTTTGTTAATGTTTGTATTAATGTAAAAGGCTATAAATACCGGCCACATTTCCAGGGTAGATGATTTCTGGGCCACGGCATACAGTAAACATACCCTATATTTAAGGCTATTATTAGGTGGGGAATCGTAGTGCTATCATTAGAGTATCCTCATTAGCAGCAAAGATTAAAGCTGCAGACTTAGACAGTGAATAATTCAAGCGAGTGAGATGTGTTGACCAGGTCTGTGTCCCTAATGGCATCACATTCCCTAAATAGTGCACTACTTTTGGTCAAGTGTAGTGTACCAAATAGAGAACATAGTGCAGTTTGCAAATCAGACAGGTTTTCAATCAGCTTCTGACCCCATGTTTGTTAGTACATGTAACTAGGCGGATCAAGGTCGGAATAATGTATATATTTTTTTGGTGTTAAACATCTATTCACATGGACTTATGATTAGTCCTGTGGTGAAATAGAGTTGATCGTATCTTCTGCACTCAATTGGTAAGGTTGAGTTAAATATGTAGTAAAGTTTCATATATATTTTCCATTGAAGTCACATGGAAAAGCAGATGATTCCACTTAAGAAAATAATGTACTTGCCTTATACATCGATCAGCCATAACATAATGACCACCTCACTAATAGTGTGCAGGTCCCCCTTTTCCCGCCAAAACTGTTCTGTGGTACAGTATCTGGCATCTAATAATTAGCATCTGAATCATTTAAGTCCTGTAAGTCGCGAGGTGGGGCCTACATGGATCGGACTTGTTTGTCCAGCACATCCCACAGATGCTCATTTGGATTGAGATCTGGGGAATTTGAAGGACAAGTCAATACCTTGAACTTGTTATTGTATTCCTTATCCATTCCTGAACCATTTTTTGCTTTGTCGCAGGGCACATTATCCTGCTGAAAAAGGCCAATGCCATTGGGGAATATCGTTACCATGAAAGGGTACACATGCTCCGCAAGAATGCTTATGTAGGTGGTACATGTAAAAGAAATCAGCTGGACATTGCCGAAAGCATCACATTGCCTCCGCCGGCTTTCCTCCTTCCCATAGTGCATCCTGAAGCCAACGCACCAAGCCATCCATGTGATGTAAAGTAAAACATGATTCATCCGACCAGGCCACCGTCCATTGTTCTGTGGTCCAGTTCTGATGCTCACGTGCCCATTGTAGGCGCATTCGGCAGGCGACAGGTGTCAGCATGCACACGCTGACATGCTGCGCTGCCCCAATACACAACAAACAGTGATGAACTGTGTGTTCTCACAACTTCCTATCGGTAACAGCATTAACTTTTTCAGCAATTTGAGCAACAGTAGCTCGTCTGTTGGATAGGACCACACTTGCCAGCCTTCGCTCCCCACATGCATCAATCAGCCTTGGCCGCCCATACCCCAGTTACCGGTTCCCCGCCTTTCATTCCTTGGACCACTTTTGATAGGTACTGACCACTGCAGACTGGGAACACCTCACAAGGGCTGCTGATTTGGAGATGCTCTGACCCAGTCTAGCCATCACAATTTGGCCCTTGTCAAAGTCGCTCAGATCCTTATGCTTGACCATTTTTCCTGCTTTTAAGACATCAGCTTTGAGGGCAGAATGTTCACTTGCTGCCAAAATAAATCCCACCCACAGACAGGTGGCACGATGACAAGATTAACAGTGTTATTCACTTCACCTGTCAGTGGTCATAATGTTATGGCTGATTGGTATACAGCTCTGGATGAAATTAGGAGACCACTGCACCTTTTTCTGTCCTTTCCAAAGAATATATTTCCAGAGCTGTATGTGTTCTTAACATTCTTTAGTTGTTATTTGTATGACCTGTCTTGTTTCAAAATTAGTTAAAGCTGACATTAAAATCACTGAATGTTTCTTTTCCAAATTTACAGCAGAGCCCACAGTCTCAAGGGGTGAGGTTTGGGGTCCAGTACAGTCAACCACTGTTTTGCCTGTGTCAACTACCAGATTGTTTAGACTGCCTTTTCCACGATACATGGCTTTATCACAGTCAGTAATGAGACCAACCCAAATGGTGTCATCCTTGCAGTGCTCTAGTGCTGAGCGATACAAAGAAAGAAACATAATTATCCATTGTGCCCTACAGCATAGGAAGTCTGTTATTCATTGACACATGAAGCAGGACACATTCAGTTGGGAGAGTTTGTGTTGTTCTGGGATGATGGTGTTGAATGCATTATTTTGCTTAAAGCCACACTATCCATCCATACATCTTTGAGTTGTCAAGATGTTGAAGAATGTGGTGTAAGCAAATATTGATAGCATCATACACAGACCTTTTGGATCTGTAGGCAGACTGCATTTCTGCAATAGAGTACTCAGTGATAGTTCTGAGATGGGACAGAACAAGGCATTTTCATGAAGACTGAAGCGACTGTCACAGGTTTGTAGTCATTCAGGCAGGACACTTATTTTTGATGGAACATGAACCATGAAAGAGACAGAGACAGTGAATAAGTATGGTGACATATTGAAACATTTCACACTTGTAAAAACAGGGGAGAGCTTGTTAGCACAATGTTTAAGAAACATCCACGCTCTTGAGATGCTTTTCCAGCTTGGCTGCATAATTGCGTTTTGCCCAGGAGTATGACTGCCAAGGAAGTTAGGACAACACTCTTTCACAGCGGATGAACAGACAGAGGGCCACTCAGATGACGAAAACTGAATCAAACAACATTCCTGTGTGCATTATCCTTACTTAAAATAAAGAGTCTAATGGAATGTCCCCTGTTTAAACCTCCACTACCCCAGTTTTACATATAAAGCCCTAAAAATAGTTGGGTAGTGAATATTACTTTCATATTACTGGAATGGCAGGAATGAAGAAAGGATTTTCAAAACTTCTTAACAAGAAATGCATGCATGTCTATTTTGGAGTAATGAATGCAAGCGAAGCAACATTTGTTTTCTTCTGTGACCCACTAGAGGAAGGAAAAGCTATGTTGGCATTTTTTGTTTGTTAGTGGGAAGGAAAGAACACAATGAAACAACAATCACTTGCATGAATTCAACTTAGTGCCTTTACTTTGAGCACTAGCAAACCTGAAGAAAATAATTTCTGCCATGTTCCATTTTGCTCTTGATATTAAAAACTCTAAAACAAAATGTGTCTACTGGTCTATGACCAAATAACACTTTCTTTGGGACATTCCATCTTGCAGTCTTTGATACATTACTATGTGGTAGTTGATAGAAAATGTGAACTAATACAAATTAAAAAATAATACAGTAATGTTACAATAACTGCTTGTGTTGTACAGTAGTTCATATATCTTGTGAGAGAGATACAACACTGTTTCCTAAAATGTTATGTAAAATGAAGATGAAATCTTAATGCAATTATGTGCAAATAATTTGTCCTATATTTAATTGAAAATAGTACAAAGACAACATTGAATTTGATGATGCAACATGTATCAAAAAAGTTGCGACAGGGTCATGTTTACCACTGAGTTGCATCACTTCTTTTTACAATACTCTGTAAGCATTTGGGAATGGAGGAGACCATAAATGTATTCCCATTCTTGCTTGATATAGGATTTCAGCTATTCAGCAGGGGTCTCCTGTGTTGGATATTTTGTTTCATTATGGGACCAATGTTTTTATAATGGTGACAGGTCTGAACTGCATTCAGTTAAGGCCTTCCCTGAAAATATGTGGTCTGGATGGCAGCAATATGTTGCTCCAAAACCTTATATATTGTTCAGTATTAATGGTGCCTTCACAAATGTGCAAGTCAACCATGCGATGTACACTAATGCATCCCCATACAAGCACAGATGCTAGCTTTTGAACTGGGCGCTGATCCGCTCCTCTTTAGCCCAGAGGACAAGGCATCCATGATTCCCCAAAATAATTTCTGATTTTGACACAGGAGAGTTATCCACTTCACCTCAGTCACATCTCAAATAAGCTCTGCAGGATTTCTTGAACTTATTTATGTAGGGTTTCTTCTTAACATGACAGAGTTTTAACTTGCATTTGTTGATGTAGCGACATACTGTGTTCACAATCAGTGGGTTTCGGAAATGTTCCTGAGCCCATGCAGTGATTTCCACTACAGAATGGTGTCTGATTTTACCGCAGTAGTGCCTGAGGGCCCAAAGATCATGACCATTCATTATGGGTTTTTAGCCTTGTCCCTTGCGTACAGAGATTTCTCCAGATTCTATGAATCTTTAAATGTTATTATGGACCACGGATAATGAGATCTCCAAAGTCTTTGCAATTTTACATTGAGAAACGTAATTCTTAAATTGTTGTTCTTTTTGCCTGCGGAATCTTTTACCAAGTGGTGGACCCCTACCCAGCTTTACTTCTGAAAGACTCACCCTCTCTGGGATGCTTTTTTATACCCAGTCATGTTACTGATTTGTTGCCTATTATCCAAATTAGTTAGATGTTCCTCCAGGTTCATTTTTTTAGCAACACACCTTTTCAGGTCTGTTGTTGCTTCTGTCCCATATTTGTATAACATGTTGCTGGCATTAAATTCAAAATGGGCATATTTAAAAATCTAATGTCTCTGTTTCAACTTTAATGTTATCTTTGTACCATTTTATACTGAATATAGGGATTAAATGATTTTACATTGTCACAACATTTTTTGGAAATGAGGTTGTAGTATAAATGTGCAAACATTTTATTTTATTGCATTAAGAAACAGGTGACTGCATCTGATGGACAGTACATAAAGGTTTATACATTGATGGAAAGAAGGATATTCAGGGACATTTTTGCTCCGCATTTGCAGTCATCTGGCACTCTTACTTGAAAATGGCGTAATTGACAGATTGGCAAAAATGCAATCTTTCAGCATGATAAGTACTCAAAACACTCTGCAAAGAGGATTAAGACTAAGAGGTCTGCAGGTGGAACACTCATAGCACTATAGGTTGACCAGCTCAGAGTCCCAGACTCCACATAATTGTGGGATCACTTAGACAAGAAAAATAACAAAAAACTGACATTCCTAATTGTTCTTAAATGAGTGTCTACATATATGGCAGCCATTCCATTACAGTGTCTGTTCAATTCCAACACAGGCACACCACATTTTACTATGAGGTACTGATTAGGTGATTAGCTAATCTAATTTCATGAGGAAAAGTATATAAGCCACTGCTGTGGTTATTCTTATCTTCTGGCAGTAGGACCAGCTAGAATGAAAGAACAGTGTAAGTTCTACCTCATAGGTAATTTGAATAATAAAATAACATTTCAGTATGACAAAAGTGAACATCAGGTTGCTTCCATCCTGAAAATGTCTAAGATATAAGAACAAGGTCAATCAATAGAAATTGGGGACAACAAAGCAAAAGACTGGCAGTGGACGAAAAAGACTGTCCAGTGACCGAGATGACCGTCAACTAATTTGAATGTCACTCAACAACCGTAAGATTACATCAAGTGACCTACAAAAAGAATCGCAAACAGCAGCTGGGGTGAAGTGCACGGCGAGAATGTTTCGAAACAGGCTCCTAGGGTCATGGCTGAAGTCATGCAAAACTAGAATAAAGCCCTTCATCAATGAGAAGCAAAGAAGAGCCAGGCTGGAGTTTGCAAAAACCATAAGAATTGGACTGTAGAGTGATTGGAGTTAGGTCATCTTCCCTGACAATTCAAATGTTCAGCTTTGCCCAACACCTGGTCGTCTAATAGTTAGACGGAGATCTGGAGAGGACTTAAAGCCACAGTTTCTCGCACCCACTGTGAAATTATGTGGAGGATCGGTGATGATCTGGGGATGCTTCTGCAAGGCTGGAATCGGGCAGATTTGTCTTTTTGAAGGATGCTGACTGGTGAAGAGCATGCCAAGACCCATGAAAGCTGTGATAACAAATGTGGGTTATTCCACCAAATATTAATTTCTGAACTCTTCCTGAGTTAAAACATTATTATGTTTTTGTTGAAAGATGAATATGTATTTCTTTTCTTTTCATTATTTTAGGTCTGAAAACAATGCATCCTTTCTTTGTTATTTTGACCAGTTGTTATTTTCTACAAATAAATAACCTAATGATTTGGAATTTGGGAGTAAAGTTGTCAGTTGTTTATAGATAACTAAAACTGGTTATTTTACAATACATACATATGAATAGTAAAACCAAAGAAATTAATAATTTTGCTGTGGTCACATAGTATATAAGTTTGTATACCCTTGGAGGATCTGTAATATATGTACCATTTGTAACATGTGTGAGCAGGCAAAACACACTGTCTTAATTTCTTATGAGATTCATATTCAGCTGTAGGTCATAATGGCACAATCAAAAAACAAAACATGGCAACAAAGACAAAGAACCCTGTTCAAAAGTCTGCATACCCTTAATCCGTAATACTGTGTATTGCCCTCTTTGCCATCAAAGACAGCATGACGTATTTTGCAATAGTTGTCTATGAGGCCCTGAATTCTTGCAGGTGGTATAGCTGCCCATTCGTCGTGGCAAAATGCCTCCAGGTCATGCAAAGTCTTTGATCGTCTTGAATGAACTGCACATTTGAGATCTCCCCAGAGTGGCTCGATTATGTTAAGGATAGGTGTCTGTGATGGCTACTCCAAAACCTTCACCTTTCTCTGCTTTAACCACTGGAGGGTCATAAGACGTGAGAAACAGGGGGGTATCTGAATGATACAAGATCAATGCAAGATAAATCAGCTATATTTTGCCTCTTATTTTCAAAATCAATGCCAGAATATCACAATTTCTGCCAGTGTATTCAAACTGATGAGCAGATCTATTTATCTCTCTCTCGCTCTCTGTGTATATATATATATATATATATGTGTATATATGTGTATATATATGTGTGTGTATATATATATATATATATATATATATATGTGTGTGTATATATATATATATATATATATATATATATATATATATATATATATATATACAAGTATATTTAAAAAGTACATGCAAATTATTCTGTTGTTGTAATGATCAACTTGGATAGTACATGCTGTTTCCTTGCCTGTATTCAACCACATTTTCCGTATTGCTTTCTTCCTTCCTTAAGATTTTTTACTTGCTATGTCTGTGATATTTGGTTTTGTATCTGTATTTGCATTGACTGCAAGTTAGTGTGGTCGATTCATGGACATATTGAACAAATGATTGCTTGAATAGCATTCAGGGTAAAATATAAAAAAATATTGAATACAGAAAAATATTCACAAGCATAAATAAAACACATGGAGAGACTGCCAATCTCTCTCAGCAAGAAAACGAGCTACAAACAGCCCTACATGACTTCCTTCTCCATCACTATCAAACTCTCTATGCTAAGTACAGCACTACCCACTCTCTATAGCATTTTCCTTTTTGTCTTAATGCCACACATCACTACAATAGTTAAGAATTACAGAGGCGCTGAAATACCAGGTTATTTGGGCCCACTTAAGGCAATGTGTTTATCGGAAATGTCATGCTATCTAGCTCTTATGCAGCTCCTTTGTATTGTATAAATACTCCTAAGGACATTTCTTGTTAACTGTGAAGCCACAAAAACATTCAATTGAGCACAGTTAATAAAAAAGTGTACACAGAAGTTATTGTTTGGAGAAATAAATACAGGCAAACAACAACCAAAACAACATGGTCATTTGTTGTACTCTAAATGGTAGAATAAAAGTAGGTTGAGGTATTCAAATAGTCAATAAATATCGCTGTAAAGGTTTAGTAGTTGATATCATTTTCGATATTCAATATGTCATATCCATGTCCATACATGTCCATGTGTACGTGTGTGATATGTTATACTTCTGTCACAGAAAATCATACACAGCCTTCAAGATCACATCCACCCCTACACACTCCAACAAGTGTGATATGAGTCTCACTGGACCGACATAATGCTGGCTTGTACTCTGGCCCTCATTTATTTACAAAGGCTCAGTGGGATGCCACTGTGTTGGTTGCTGTAAAAGAATCACTGCAAACCCATGTCCGTTGGAGCAACACATTAGGGTTCGAGATTCTAATGTTTTTTACAGGACAATACAGTGCCATATACTAGACTGAATCATTAAATCTGCAGGGCAAGGGTAAGGTTACAAATGTATTTGAATTTGTTTTAGGTGCCCACGATGTACATCATAATGGATTTATTAATTTAGCATATTGCCTTTAATCTCAGGATTCATTGCACGATTATGCCATATTTCTTAGAAAAAAACAGGGTCAAATATTGTTCCCTCATGACTTAATACTTCCGCTACAGTGTTGTTCAATACATACCGTACCAGATATGGTACTCTATATATTAGAGGGATGGGAGGGACAAATCAGGGCAGTAAGATATTCTTGTTTCAAATAAGAGCAATTTATTTGAGCCTTGTTTATTATACAACCATGCCCGTGATATTAAGTATTAGGTTTGGGGTTAGCATTATGTTGTAAGTTGTATGAACACATGTGAATGCAGTTACTTTACAGTTTTATTGCTCTACTATCTAAACATTTAATACAACAAACAATGGCATAGAAAATTCAGATTTGGTGGAGTTGAGAGCACATCAATTCTTAGCTATCTCTAGTGGCAAATGTGAGTTTTAATCCGTGTTTTTGCCAATTTGACGGCACTGAATAATTTAAAAGCCTTAATTTTACAGTATATCCATTCAGATGAGTTTCCTGTGTATCATATAAATCTCATGACATGTAGTATGAGGCTTGTATGATGTAATATAAATACTGTTTGTTGCTGCTGTTCTGTTTACACACGTTTCTGTGTCCTTGTCCAAATGTAAAACTATAGTTGTATAGGCTTGGTAAATGCTTTAAACTGACTCTACCCACCCAGGAAGGCATAGATGGGTATGTATTTGTTGATAATTTAGTTGAATAAGTGGTAATAGAACATCCCCCAAATTCACATTTTGGGTTATATAAAAGGGCATGTTTTAGAAAAGCTCTTCTTTCTTTCTCCTCAGCCTCTGGGTGCGCAAATTAACTCTTGCAACCTCAAATCTCTGGGGAACTGCTATCTTTGAATCTTGTAATGCTATTGTATGCTCTCGTTAACTATTATATTAATGTGTTACGATCATTCATATACTTTTTGGAATCTATAAAACAGGTCAAAATCCAGTTCCACTTAACTGTAGCTGGGTAGAGTGCATGGCTTTAGCCTATTCGTGTTAGATATGTTTAGTTAGAACGTAAATTGATTTGAGACTTGCTTTTGAGAAATTGGGCTATGGAAATTTATTATTGAGATCTGTCTCTAGCAATCTGTTATACAATGCCTATTCTTTCTAAACATGGTTACTTAGCTGTTTTTGCAGTGGTGTCCTTCATAGAAGAACCTAATTTAGTTGAGAGTTGAGAAAGCATGAATTCTAAGCTGTTTGTACTGTAAAAGTGTGTTCACATATGTTACGTTTTTTGCCATGTAAACATTAAGGCACAGAAATAGCTTACCAACAGCAAATTATCAATGGAAACTGGTAAGTATTTCTAATGTATGTGCTAATGTAATTTTTTGTTGGCATTTTTTAGCGAGGTAGATGCAAATATGGTTTTCTGAGTGAGTTTTACATCTGTTGTAGTTACTTGGGTCATTAATGGTAGTGGCACCAAGCAAACAATATGCAAAAGAGCAAATAATACAGAAAGGCACAACACCAAATGGGCATGATCAATACTGTAATTTGAGATATAGCTAGAGTTTAACATTCAATTTTTTTGTATTCTAACAATAGTTTTAATGAAACAAATGTATACTTGCTAACATTAGTAAGTAGAACATTTAGTTGTGCTATGGTGAAATGTCCCTTTATGTAAATAGATGTACTTTTACTTACTGTCAAAATGCATATCATTGAATTGTGCAGCAGTACATTTACAGAGTCACATTTGGCTTTTATCAAGGCAAGACCAGGATCTAATCCTGCTTGGAGATTAGCCCAACGATCCCATGGAGGGCAGTGCAATTGACCAGCACTGTCTGAGTTTTGAGGGGTTAGTCATTGAATATGGTTGCCTTGTCTTGTCAGTCAGTAATAGTCTGTTCTTTTAAAGCTCATTAAGTCTACCCTGGAATAAGGAAAGGAATACCATGTCCTCATTATACACATGGTGCATAAGTTAATATATACACTTTAAAACTTTTATAACACCCTTGTCAACTTAAACACATACTGGACATGTTAAATGACTAGGAGCCATATGGCCCATGGATGTAGAAACAGAATGGACTAATTCATAGAGGCTTTGTATGAGCTCAGGTCAAATTGAGTCATTGCATTTCTGCACTTCACTGAGCAAAAAAGCAGACTGCAACATGAGTTTTTCATTGCAAGGTCAGGAGGCAAGAGAGGAGCTGGACTTTGAGGTGTGGCCAGTCCTCTTATGGCTGTGCTGGATGAAATGATCAGAGAATTTGAAGATGCACATTCAGCCATGACCCTCAAACTAGATAGATATAGCTGTGGCCCTTGTAGGACTGTGTTTACTGTAAGCCCAAATCAATTTCTCTGAAGCTGTGCATATTTTACCAGGAATTTACAACAATTCTCCCAGTGACAAATTGTCAATAGCTTGCATAGCTCTTGCAGGGAATGTGAGATTCAGAATCCACAATTTTATTTATCATCCCCTTCAGTTATTGTATTGCACTCTTCATCAGTTTATTTGAAATCCCTTTTGTCTGTAGGGCATGAAGTCCTCTTCACTGCTGTCATCGAAATAAACTTTTTAGGTAGTGTTGGTGATGACAGCCTTCACTGACAGTCTCATAACAGACTAAAAATCTTCCATTGCACTGTAGGACTGGTTGTTCTTTATTCAATTATCTCCAATGATGTCATCTGTCAAAATGGCTTCTATGTTATGTTCAGAATTACCAATCTGACATTGCCAATGTTCTACAGGGTCATTCTGTAATTACGGTGCCAAAAGACACTAACGAGAAGTGTTTTGGAAACCTGACTAAACAGTCCATAGATAATAAATAGTGAGGACAAGTAAGTGCGGCGGCTACAGTACAATAGAGGAGTGTAAGTCTGCATTATTGGCCATAGAGTAGCAATCTCAGTGAATGTGTATGATGAGGGTCAGTGCAAAGGGCTGTAAACTGCATGTTTTCAGCCAGGGGGGTTTCATTCCAGTGATTCTATTGCAAAATGATTTTTGCCTGAATTGTAGTTGCCAAACATGCAGGTTGCAACCAAATTGGCAGATTGAATTTATTTAATGATGACGTCTCAAAAATGACCTCTAGCAAACATCCAATGTTGGACCCTGCCATCTTGGACTGTGGCTGTTATGTAGCTGGTTGTGATAAACGTTGGCTAGCAATATCAACTTGGCTGGGCAAACAGCAATAGTGACAGGCGATGTGGGGTGCATAGGGATGAGGAATAGTAGCAGGGGACAGGACACAGATGGGTAGGACCGGCTAAAAGCAAGGTTTGATGGCGTATCCACATACATTCAGTTGTTATGTATGAAAAAGGTCCCCTCAGGTCAGAGTTTCCCACTGCCCTGCATGTTTTAGATCTCTCCCTGCTCTATCACACCTGATTCAAATGATTATTTGTCCTTGATGAGGTACATCAGGTGTGTTAGGGCTGGAAGATATCTAAAACATGCAGGGCAGTGTGCCTCCAGGAGCAGGGTTGGGAAACACTGCCTCAGGTATCTGAGATACAGTATAGAAAAGATCATTTCAAACCATTTAAAACGATTTAAAACCATTTAAAGTAAAAAAATCTTTGGACAGGGAAATTCTGTCTCTGTGCTATATTATTAATAGATATAATGATTATGGGTTTGAAGTGCAAAACTGACAGATTTTATTTAAGGGAATTATTATAAGATTGGATAAATCTTTTACAAAAAGTATTTGGACAGTTGGCGTCACAGCTGCATGTATGTTTGTTTACAGTGTTAGTGCATGCAAAAGAGAGCTGTCAATGTCAAAGTGCCATTCTAAGCTGTGCATTGGGTGTCTGATGCAGTCATGTAAAAGAATGCACTGGTGAGTTCAAAACTAGCACAAAACGAACAGTGGACGACCAAAGAATACATTCAGTGTTGAAGCAAAAAAATCTGTCCACCAGATCAAAAAACTTTTTCTAGGCGCCAGAAACAGATGTGTCAAAGACTAGGCATAACTGATTTTTGGTGGGCGGTTCTGGGGGGATTTAGGCAGGCTGCAGAGTGAAGATTTTCCATCAACAATTGCCCTCAGCAAAATTACTAAGAGTGCAGTGAAGACAGTTGTGTCCCCTCCTTATCTGAGGAGAGTTGTAGTAGGGAGGACGGTTGTATGCTATATAGCCAGCCAGACACAGCACCAACCAGAAGAGGGTTAACAAGTGCAGCTTGTTATCCCTCTATATCTCAGAGGGAGAATTCAGCCCGAGGCCATAGCATTCATTGGGCAGGTCATCTAGGGAATGTCAAAACATTTTAAAAGACATCTAAAGCAGATTCTACTGCCCAGGCTGATACACAGATGTTCAGGAACACTTTAAGACATGCCCAGAGTGTCAGTTAACAGCCAGCAGAGGGTGTGAAGCATTTCCCCTACAGCCATCATCCATTATTAATGTGATTTTCTGTAAGATGGGCATCCACATTGTAGGGCGATTAGGGAAGACACCATCAGGATGCAGACTATGATGTCATAGAATGATAAAACCCAAAAAGAGACATAGAGGTTGGCTTGACAAATATCTGAAAGAAATTGTCATTGAGCCAGAACAACAGGTCCTATTTTTACTTTACCTTTATTTATACAGGAAAAAGTAAAACTGACACCCATCTATCTTTTGAGCCCTATATTACAGCTATAATTAAATATATATATATATATATATATATATATATATATATATATATAATATATTGTCATGTCCTGGCTATGCCCCTAGCCATCTATGCACTGGGCTAGAGCCATAGTCAGGACAGGACAAAAGAAGGTGCCTCTAGGCAACTCTATTTTATTTTGATCTCCCCAATTGGAGGCAACAATCCACACCTGCCTCCAATTGGGGAATGCATTTATGTGAATGTTTCCCCACACTCTGTGTGGATTATTATGGTTTGTAGAAGACCCGAAGTCACAGGAGCTGCCATTATTTGGTTCTTCATTATTTTCATTAAAACATGGATTACCAGCACCACATTGTCTCTGCGTCTGTGTCTTGCCACCACCAGCCCTGTGACATATATATATGTGTGTGTATATATATATATATATATATATATATATAGATAGATAGATAGATAGATAGATAGATAGATAGATAGATAGATAGATAAAACACCAACAGAAACATGGATATGAAGCGCATACATTATGAAAAGCAATTAGTTAATAGTAAAAAGGTAATTTTTCAAAAATCTTAATTGCTTAATATTCACCTCATTTTTCTAACATAATGTAAACCTGCAAGGAAGTTTCCGCATGGCGAACGAAAGCAGTTTTACTTAACTCTCAATATGTGTGGTATTGGTTTGTAGGGGGAGGTTTCTTGAATTGTAACATCCAATAGAAATGTCTGCGATCGGAGCCCTTGCTGCATTCAAACTGTTTTGAAATACAAATGCATAAGACTAGTGTGTCTGTGTGATGATTGCCTTGCAATGCTATCTTAGGACATATTTATAAAAATATAAAAAGATAGGACAACATTGATAGTGGTTAACCATAGGGTAACTTTATTGGTAAAATGATTTCATACTACATAACATTGATGGAACAAATATATGTCAAAAGTCCATTTAGTATTAAATTAATCAACCGCGTTTAGGACTGAAATACTAGCATTGTGCTTTGATCCATTTCCGTAATCCACCAGATGTATCCAATACCAAATACCAAAAAACAATCCCCAACTGAATGGTAGTGCTTTTGACATTTTTACACTACTATACAAGAGTACACCATTAAACCAATAATTGCAAGAGGTAAGTGGGGAGGGCAAAAAGGAATACATCGTATATACCACATCGTCTGTGAAACATGTATACCACATCGTCTGTGAAACATGTATACCACATCGTCTGTGAAACATGGTTGAGGTAGTGCGATGGGTGAGGAATAGACGGTTGCAATGGGAGCTTGAATTGATGATGTGACTTCTGACAGCAGCAAGAGGATGAACTCTGAAGCTTAAAGAATCATCTAGTTAGCTCAACAAAATACAGAACAAAATGCCTCCAAAACCTAAACACTCTGCTATTTCTACTAATGAGTGTTTCAGGGCCAAAAACTGTAAAGTGTTTGACTGGCCAAGTTAATTGCCACATCAGAATCCAATTGGGTAAGGCTTTCATGTGCTGAAGAGAAGACCATAGGTAAAATGGCCACAACAAAAAGGGGACGCACTCTTCAGGCAATCTTTACACGCCAAGGATGTGTGACCAAAAGCTAAACATGATTACTGCTGTAAACAGTTTTCATTTGTAATGTACATTTTAATTGGATAATGTTGGCACCCTTTAACAGGGGATTATATACAAACCATGCTGACCTTATCGTCCATCCGATAAGGATATCAATTCCCAGAATCTTAAGTTGACTGTACTTCCAGCCCATGATGATTGTCATTTCAAAACTGTAGTGCCATACAGAAGTACCAAGAATAAAAGTAGTCACTGTCCAAATTCTTCAAAGTTCACTAAATCAAAAAGCTTGGTCAATTAAAAGGCACAATGTTACGGTGATGTTGTGATTTACTATTGCATGATTGAGAAAAACTATAAAAAAATCGAACTACATTAAATATACAGCATATTAAGGGTAAACAACTGTTAAATACTGTTATATTAAATATATTCATAACATTTTACATCATGTATAGTAAACAGTACATGGATTAATGGGCAGCTGGATTACAGCATTGTATGTCTAAACAAACTTAGACATAAAGGACACTGCTATAGCCTTCTAGCCTTCTAGTCTTCTAGCTAAGAAAGGACATCTGTCTCATCTGCCAGTTTAACAACTTAAATTGGAACCTAATTCATAAAAAAAATGTATCTTCATCACTACCAGTTGTTTAGTTATACTCAATCTTACAATAAGTAGACATCTGCAGCTGACAAGCTACTTCAGACCATTCCTCTTCCTCCACTAGCTGGCACACATTCACACTTTTTCCTTGTGCTGTACAGTGTTTTTAGCTGTACCGGCTGCTGGCCTATTGATACTTCCTATGGCTTAGTCTGAAAAATTGAAGAAGTAGGGTGTGGCATCTGGCTTCAAGTAATGAAGCTTCACCTTAATTAACATCCCAGAGGCATTTAAGTTAATATTAACATGATCTCCATTGAAGTCAATTGTGCAATGTCTGAATCCAGGTGCAATAGCTGGGCTTTGATGCTTAATAGCCTCAAGACATTGTTTCAACTCTGATTGGTAGTGGACTCCTTCTGTCTTGTAACATTCATGAGTGCAGCCTGGATTTATACAATAAGACCACCATTTACCCCCCAATTTAGCAGGTTTGTTTGAAGCCATTTTGTGTTAGCTGCTGTTTTAATAATCGCTAAATGGGATGTGACTGAACTCTCACTGCTAGGTGTCAGTGAGAAGAAACCATGACCTGACAATTTGAGATTGCTACGCTTTATTTGTCTGAACAACAGTTCACAAAGTTATTATTTCAAAATAAAATCTTAGCAATTTACAACATGCTTTGTGATTAGCTTAATAACTTGACCTGTACTTGAGTTGCTTCAGTTCCACTTTAAATTAGCCATAGTGGCACAGGCATTGCCTTGTTTATTTCAGCAGGAAACCTCAGCCTATACTAGCCAATGTTTGTTTTTGAACTGACTTAGGCAGTCTTGACCAGCTAGACCATGAGGGAAAATGTTTGGTTCTCTTTTTGATACGCTAGATTGTTATGATCCGACACATTGTGTTAAGTTTTCCAAGCAACCATAATGCTTTTTTGATAGTATGCATTAGCTGAGTGACCTGCTTTGCGTAAGGCAACCACTAATAAGGTGGCGAATAGTAACATAGCTCAAATTGACCAGTTGGTGGTGGAGAGACACATTTATTGTGCTATAATCTCAAGGTCCACAGTTTGCACAACATGCACAATGCAGTAGCATGTACGAAGTTGTGACCAATGACCTGCAAGGTAACCAAAGTTTCCATGCGCCGAGGCACTGCACATCTATCCACTAAGTATGCCTAATGCCCTACGTTGTATGTCTTATACAAGGTAGTATTTGGGGAGCCATAAGGGGAAGTGAATTGAGTATGCTACTTGTGTGCAACATGTGTGTGCGGTATCCAACTGTGTGTGTAGGACTTAGATAATTAAATTTCATGAATGAATATATTCTGAATCATGGAAATGTATTAGAAGGCAGAGACAAAATGTTGTTTGGAATGTGGATTTTTTTAATCCTAACTGTATAGCAACGTCCTCAAATATAAGCCAAACCACTTTCATCTCATTGCAGTGTTTAGTTCAAAGACTCAATGCCAACGTAATTCAAGGATGCAAATGTGAAGTAATCTGCACGGATTACTGTACTTAGAATTGTGTCAGTCCTGACTGTAATTCCGCTGCTTATTACAATGTTAAGGAGCTGATGGCATTTACAATTGTAATGTATGTTGAAAATGAATACAGCAAGACTTGGTGAAGAGGAGCTAAAATGAAAGATAATAATATCATTCATCTCCCACTGTCAATATAATACCTTTCCATATATTTTGATCTACTTTAATTACGGGATTTCCACTTGAATATGCCTTGGAACATATTTCAAAATTGTTAATGTTATAATCAGTATCACTTACAGGGCCTGCTCAAGATATTTCATTGCTACCTGAACAAAGATGAATGGTATCACAGTGGTTTCATCCTTAATGACATCCTGTTACCTCTAGTCCAATACTGTACACTAAATGAGGTGCTGTTTGGGACTCACAGCATACCAGAAAGAATTGTATGATATTTTGAAACTTTATTATTGTTTAATCATCTGTCATGTATGAAAACGGTCGTATTCAGTAGATATAACTATGTTGAAATGTTATAATAGAAATAAAAAAAATCTGATGCCTGGTTCTACATTCATGCTTTTTCCGAACCTAAAGTATTATTATATAACATATACAAACCTGAACATTCAGAAATGTTGTCGTCCTGAACATCCCATTTTAAGGCTTCTTAAAAAAGTATTCAATCATGCCATGTAAATCAAACAAAGTGTTGATTATTTTAAACCCAATTAGATGCTTGCTATTGTCAATAGTAGGACAGATGGTAAGATTGCACAAAGAAGATTCTATAAAAAAAAAAAAATCCATCCAAGAATACGTTTTTAAAATACAACACCAATTTCTAGATAGCTTGTTGGCCTAAATCCTACAATCTAGATACCTTCTGAACTCCTCTGTATTGCACATAAAGCCTATAGCTATACACGCTTGCTCGCTAGCCACTGAGCTCCACTGCTGCAATTTTTAGGCATTGTCATTTGTCTCAGCGGGAGCCTTGTAACATGACATATTTCCTCCACATTCATTCCCAAAAAGAAAGTCATATAATCCAAGGTTCGAGAATCCAATTATAGCATTTTTCTACAGAGTTTGGCTACATTTACAAATTTAATCTCTGGAATTAATCAGTATGCTGTTTTGCTGCTCAACAGATGAGGGAGCCGATGCTGAAAGTCCTGCAGGAGGGACCTACGCTGCTCACCAGATAGACACATGAGTAGAACAGGCTTCAGTGGAATGTCTACATCCCAAACAGCAACCCCATCGTGCATTATTGAGTACCATTGGGGATTAACTCTGATATTACAGCATTGTCAGGAAAATGATTCACATGTTCTGTAGGGCACTATTCACATAGGTCATTATCCAGTTGGCTCTTCAGAATCTCCTGCTTGTTTTCATTTTATTCACCTTCATTTAGACATTGTGTATGCAGTTTAATAACAATCTGAAATGAACTTGCTAAATCAGCTCTTCATATTTGTATGTGGGTCCCACTATATTTAGTATAATTTAACAAATATTTGCATATTGTATAATTATATATAAGTATATATGATACATATATATATTTATATATATATATATATATATATATATATATATATATATATTTGTTTTTCTGTGTGCTTGTCAGCATCTTTTTTCAACAATGAGCTATACACAATACACTTAAAATAATACAATATATAAATATACCAGCATTCCAAACATAAATAATGTACTGTAATTGTTTTTCAAGGCAAACAAACACATAACCATATATCACGAGCAGACAAATCTTTCTTCAAGCAAAGCTTCCAGCAGTGTTCTAAATTAATTCAAGGGCACAAAGCTGTCAAGCCTGAGCCTTTTCTGGTTATTCCACTTTTGTTAGGCAAGAAAAGTGAATGTGGTTTTACAACCTTGTTTCAGAAAGTTGGGATGCTTCTTAAAATGCAAATAAAACAGAATTCAATGATGTGTAAATCATTTATCCCTGCATTTAACAGAAAATAGTACAAAGACAACTTATCAAATGTTGAAAATTGGGCATATGTTTGTTTAGGGACAAATACATGCCCATTTTGTATTTGATGCAATAAACACGTTTCAGAAAAGTTGGGACAGGGGTATCTTTACCACTGTGCTGCATTACCTCATCTTTTTATAATACTCGGTAAGCTTTTGGGAACTCTGGAGACCAATTCCTGTGGTTCTGAAAAGGAACTGCATTCCCATTCTTATTTGATTTAGGATTCCATCACAGTTCAGGGTCTCCTTCGCCATATTTTTCATTTATTTAAATTAATTTTAATTTCATGCTCCAAATGTTTTCAAAGTGTGACATGTCTGGACTGCAAGCAGGCCCATTTAGCACCCAGACACTTTTACTACAGGATCATGCTGTTGTAAAACATGCAGAAATTGGCTTTTGCATTGACTTGCTGAAATAAGGCCTTCCTTGAAAAAAACATGGTCAGTATGGCAGCATATGTTGCTCCAAAACCTGTATATATTGTTCAGCTTTATTGGTGCTTTCACAGATGTGCAAATCACCCATGCCGTGTGCACAGATGCACCCCGATACCATCACAAATGCTGGCTTTTGGACTGTGTGCTGATGACAAGCCGGGTGGTTCCTCTCCTCTAGCACAGAGGATGCAGTTTATTTGCCTCTGTCCATCTTAAATAAGCTGGGGCTCATAGAAGGCAGCTGTGTTTCTGGATCTTTATTGAATGGTAGAATTTTTCCTTGCATTTGTGGATGCAGCGATATACTGTGTTCACAGACAATGTTTTTTGGAAGTGTTCTTGAGCCTGCAGTAATGCAGTGCTGCCTGCGGGCCCAAACATCACAACCATCCAGTAATTGGTTTCCAGCCTAGTCCCTCGCGTACAGATTCTCAGAATCTTTTAACAAAATGATGTTCTGTCGATGATGAGATCTCCAAACTCTTTGCAAATTTACTTTGAAAAACATTACTTAAATTGTTGCACTATTTGCCTGCACTGTCTTTCATAGAGTGGTGAACCCTTCCCCATCCTTATTTCTGAAAGACAACCTCTCTGGGATTCATGTAAATTACCTGGCGCCAGTTAGATGAATGAATGAATGAATTCAAAGTGGGTATATCTCTTTTAAGAAACAATAAAACCTCTGTTTTAACATTTAGCAAGATGTATTTGTACTATTTTCTACTGAACATAGGCAAAGATGCATCAGAATTTATTCAAAAACATTATACCAAATACCTTAATTTTAAGTGATAAAATTGTAAGTTACAAAATGAACTAAAAAAACAGCAGCCACACCATGTAAAAAATGTAACTACTGTACTATTGAAATTCAAACAAGAAACCAGGCAAGCCTAGTTCAGCTGGCTCACCATAGAAAGTGTTGCCCTCTTGAGAATCAGACCCAGGTCATCCACATGGAAGGCTGTGTTGTTAACCATAGCCTCTTGTGTCTACCCCGAACTAATCCTCTTTTGCCACTGGTCGTTTCATCAGCTAATTGGCCAATTGTTAATGATATTGATACAGTTAATCTGACCAACGATTATTACTAAGTTTACCTCCACCACAAATAGCATCAATGGCATGCCACTGGCCGTTTTAACAGTGTATACACCAGAAATAGGCTTTACAAGTATCTTCTACTATCGAGTCGGCCAAAGCTATTTCATTTCTTGGCATAAGAACATATTTTTTTCTTTCATGGAATAACAACTTACTTTTATCTTTAATTTGTGAAAACATAGATACAATGACTATCAATAATGGTGATGATAAGTAATGTTTTATCCAATGAAAAGATGAGAGAATTGTGGAATGTACCATAAATAGTCACAATAGTGTATAACGTACTTTTGTTGCGGCCCACAAACAAAATGTATAAATGTTGTTGCTCTCAATAGAGTTATAATTGATCTTCCACGTGAAAGGCACTGTCTTTAAGCACTACACCACGGCAGTACACGTTTCAGCAGTCGATGGACTCCATTGAGCAGATGTGTTAATTTCAGACTTACTATTATGTAGATACAGAAGGTTTTAGCAAGGGGTACTCAGTCAGTCAGTCACTCAGTAAGAGACATTTGCTCTTCTTAGCCGGCTCCGCTTACGCCAGGGGTGTCCAAACCCTTCCACGGAGGGCTGTGTGTCTGCAGGTTTTCGGTTTTTCCTATGAATTGGTTCCTGGTTCACAGTAACCAAATTAGTCAATCAAGTACTGGTACATCAAGTACAAGTATTGTGGATACCACTGGCTTACGCGGTCTGGCAAAAAAACACTTCCATCTATCGACCTATTTGATCTATCCCGTCACCAGTACACTGACTCAGTTGATTAAGTAGACAATGTGTGATAGCTACAGCTTTTCACTGCCTAATGAGTCCTGCGGTATTCTGACATATGCAATCAATTTACAGTTCAGGTATTTACAGATCACCTGAATGTAGGTTAGTTCTAAGGTAACCAACAGTCTAATGTTTAACTAACAGTTTGGTAATGACTCATAATTGTATCCTATTTTAGTGGTGTTTGATAATGAACAGCCTACTTTGCTTCAGCAACACTGACTCATAAATGACAAATAAGTCATTTATTAGAAGACAACTGATGGCACCTTCATTCATAGTAACTAGTTTTTAAGTAATTAATCATTTGATTGTTAATCGTAAATATAATAATGCATTGTGTTTTAGGCAGTGATTCATGCAATGGTCTGCAAAAATATCCTACTTAACAGCTACTTAAATTAGGGTACTATCATTTAGCAATCAATTATTTATTTATCAATAATTGGACACCTACAGTATTTGGAGGTTGAAAACAAACCTTTTAGCACTTTGTCAGCAATTATTATATGATCAATATCTTTTGATTTAACATGTAGCCAGAAACATAATCAGAAAGTAGCAACAGAACTTTTCAACTATTCAAGGAATATTGACCCATCTCCAACCACTGAATCAATTGAGAGTTTCAGAATATAGGTATAGAGGACACTTTAATACACATTAATAGTGTAGGGAGAATATTTATTTAAACTCCAATAGAGAGAATTACAGACCAGGTATTCCAAAACAGTTCAAAAGTTCAACCAGAAACTGTCAAACTTATGCCTGAGTGTGGGTGAGAAAGTAAGCTGACTGAGTGTGTGGGTTTGTGTGAGAGAGGGAGTATATTGAATGAGAATGTGTGCCCTGTGGCCTACATTGCAGAGGTCTCTTAAGCTACTGATGCCTTTATGCACATCTAATTTTTCAAAAAGTATGGCATTAAAACGTTGTCGATGGGGTCGGTTGATCAGTCAAGCAAAGGAAAATAACCGCACTACTGGAGCTGAGGATAGGCAAAGTATTGAGCATGCACCAATCAGGGGCATAGTTTTTATGATGTCATCATGTAGACATCTCACAAAGTATTTTTAACCTGCTAAATATAAAACACTAAAGTCACTTGATACAAAATATGAAGACATTTTCATCAACCCTATCAAATACAAATGACAAAAAACGATTTTGTATTTGAAATATGTATTTGAAATACATGTACCAGAAATACTGCCCATTGCCATTCCCATTGCCATTTTGAGCACCTTGTTGTGATTTATAAATATTGCTTTGGCAGATCAGCAGATGCAGTGATTCTACTTTGACCCCTCATCATTGAAATCAATTTGTCCTGTACATAACCAACAAACACTGGCATTTTTTTTACTTAAATCTTTTGTTGCCCTCCTTGACAAATGTGGCCAAAACAAAATTTTCTCCTGCCTACCTATACCCATAAACTCAAACAGGAATTAGCAGAATTGTTCTCAATCAAGAAATGGTCGCATGAACCTCATTCTAAACTAAAAAGACTTGTCATACAGACGGACTGCAAATTTTCAAAATGTGTATCTGAGATCTGATTTCTTACAAGAAATCCTGTTATGATGTTTATCAAAGCCTCAGTACCCGAATAGGACAAAATAAGAACCGCTTCGGGTTTGCCACAACATCCATCAGATGTGACAGCGCTTGCAAACCAATGTGATCCACAAACGGGCACCCCAGCTGCTGAGTGCCCAGCGACACAAGCCAACCAGACATGCTAAATGCTTTCTTCACAGCATCATACTATAGAGCAACTATTTGTTCTTGTCTGTAATATCACTAGCTTCAAGCAGTCCCCATGCCCATGAATGCAAATGCATGTTAGCTACATGACCAGCGCCATTAGCACTTACTGGCCCAGTCAGACATCACCAAAAACAGTCAACAGTCAGTAAGTGGTGAAGAGTGCTTTTAGGAGGCTGAAAACATTGGCTCCCATGGGGCCCTAGAACGGTTCTACAGAAACACACCGAGAGCACCTTGACAGGTTACACCACCACTTGGTATGGAAATTGCAACGCAAGGCGATAAATGCAAGATTTCTAAATCAGGGTTAGGGTTATTACAAAAATTGTTCTATCCATACATACATAACTTAACTTAAAAAACATATATATATATATATATATATATACTCTTATGTTAAATATTAAACATACCAAATAGATATTCACAAAACATGTGCTTTACACTATTACACTATTACACTTTAGGGTAAGGTATGATTTCTAAAGGGGCTATCAAGGGTTTGTGATGACAAAATGCTTATTCAAGCTTTTTTAAACGGTTATGACACATTGAAACAAGATACCAAAGAAATAGCTGATCAGTGCCTATAAAATATTGAGACAATATTTACCTACAGATATTGACGATATACATGCATTTGCAAGTGCTTAAAACCTTGTATGAAAACATAAAGAACGACTATTGAATTGCTATTACTCGTTTAGATTATTTTCCCTTTTTGCCCCACTTTTAAGCACGTGTTGCACTTACTCCTTTACAAAAAGAACAGTTATTCAACTGGGCAACTATTGGAAATTCGATACATAGGTGTTCATCTTAACAGGCCCACCAACACGGTCAGCGACAGACAAAGAATAATCCGTGAGGTGCGGTTTGTGAAGAACAGGATATAAATACAACTAAGCAGTGATTGGAAACAGGTGTGTCGGGATCTGCTGCTGCCATCACTCTCCTGCCAGTTGTTAGTATACAGGTGAGGTAGAGCGCCGGGTAGGAAGGGCGCGGAGCTGATGTTACAACTCTGTAGTTATTTTCCCACTTTTGGGTTGGGTTTGTTGTTGGAGACGTGAACACTCTTGGCCCATAGAACATTTTATAGAGTAAGAAACATCTAGCATTTAGTTACAAAAAAGGGATAGTCCTTTAAATCTTTCAACAATAGTACGGACCTCAAGTCATCAGCCTGCTACATAGACCTTATGAAATTGTCAATGCTGGAGCAGCTGGTTATGTAGTGTTTCGGAGGTTCTTTCTACTATCTGTGGATTTTTCTCTATTACTCTTTTGCTTTTCTACTGTAGTGCAACCAAGTTCGTTTATGTTTTTCTTTTAGAAGAGACACATCAAATTGTCCCAGTTTGATTGATTTTCATACAATATTGAATAATAAATTATCTGCTGTCAATGTGCTACATTTTGATGCACAATTCTTAAAGTTGGAATTCAGCAAAAAGACACATAATCAACAGAAATGATGTACAGTTTGATATTTATTAAAATGTCTGACACATTACTTAAAAGTAAAAGTTATTGACAAGAAGCCATAGCAGCAGTCTCCTTTGCATATTGCCTTTGATATAGATTGTCAACAGTATTCTATTTATGAGTGAATGGGAAGCAAGCAAGGTTATTTATATAGCACAATTCATACATAGAAGCAATTCAATGTGCTTTACCGTTAAAATGAAAATAATGCAATAGAATTAACAGTCAGATCCATCATCAGCAGATTGTTACATTTACACAGAGGTTATTCCTCTGATAGCACCAGAACTTGCATTACAATTGGGAAAATATCACAAAATATACATTTAATAACACAAGAAATCAAGAAGAGAAATATAAAATACAGCATAATGATGAAACACAGAATAAGAAAATAGAAATAGAATATAAAATCATAGGAAGCTAAAAAAGCTGTAAGAATAAACAGTGCTGTTATAAAAACATAGGAAGCTATAAGGCTCACAGTGTGGTTAAGTTTAGGAGCTCAGTCATAGGCAGGTGAAAAGAGAAGTGTTTTTAGCCTGGATAAAAAAATTGACATGATTGGTGAACGTCTAAGATCTTCTGATAGTTTATTCCAGTTGTTGTTACAGCATAACTACTAAATGCAGCTTCTCTGTGTTTAGTTTGGACTCTGAGCTCTACTAGCTGACATGAGTTCATGGATCTAAGAGCCCTGCTCGGTTTATATTCTTCAAACATATCAGAAATGTATTCAGGTCCTAAACCATTCAGAGATTTATGAACCAGAAGCACCACTTTAAAGTCTATTTTGTAGCTGACTGGAAGCCAATGCAAAGATTTAAGAACCGGAGTGATGTGCTACGGAGTGAATCCAGCTCTTTACTAATACTTTTATTTTTGTTGCCAAACACAATAATCTCTTGGTTTTATCTTGGTTTAATTGTAGACAATTTTGGTTCATCCAGGTATGTATGTGCTCTATACAGTGACACAGAGAGTCTATTGAGCTGTTGTCATACGATTCGAGAGCCATATATATATATTTGAGTATCATCGGCATAGCTGTCATAGTTAATGTTGTTGTTCTGTAGAATTTGGCCCAGACGTAGCATATAGAGATTGAACAGAAGCGGTCCGAGAACTGATCCTTGTGGAACTCTGCATGTCATAGCCACCCTATCATGATTACCAATGTTGACGAAGTAACTCCGGCAATCTAGATAAGATATGAACCAATCAAGGACTGTCCCGGAAAGTCCTACACAATTTTCCAGCCTATCTATAAGTGTTCTATGATCTACAGTGTCAAAGGCTACACTGAGACCTAGTAGAACTAGAACCGTTATTTTATCTGAATCAGTATTCAGACGTATATCATTTCAAACTTTAATCAGGGCCGTTTCAGTACTGTGGTAAGGTCGAAAGGCTGACTGAAATGTGTTTCAGAAACCTCTTGAGGTCAAAAAAATCGCTGAGTTGATTGAACACAACCTTCTCAATGATCTGTGCTATAAAGAGGAGATTTGAAAGAGGTCTATTGTTGTTTGGTATAGATTCATCCAGTGATCTCTTTTTTAATGGCAGCTGTTTTAAGAGATGTTGGGAAAATGCTTGATTGCAGAGAGCTATTAACTATTTGCTGCAAGTCTATTGTAATAGTGTTCAAAATTGTTTAAAAAAAGTCAGATGGCAGTGTGTCGTGAGAACATGTAGAAGCGTTAAAATGTCGAACTGTTTTTCTAGAGATATTTGATAGTAAATTGTGACATAATAACCAAGTTATGTCTTGGTGGTCGTAGTGATGGTGCAGTGTCCTTGTTAGACTGTGTAGTTCTGATGGTCAGTCTATACTTCTTCACTAAGAGACACCCAAATTCATTACATTTCACAGTGGACATGAGTTCTGATGCTATCTGCTTTATTGGGTTTGTAAGCTTGTCGACCATTACAAATAGAGTGTGGGTATTATCGACGCAAATTCATATAGCCACATATTCCAGGTGCTGTCTCATTAAGAATAGTAGCACGACAATCTTCATTTAGCCACGTTTCAGTAAGAAACATAATATCTAGGTTGTAGGATATTATAATGTAATTTACCAAGAATGATCTGATATTAAGTAAAGCCAGCTTAATAGATATAATAGGGGTTTCTGGGCTAGTAGGTTGATGTGTTACAGTTCACAGTATCTGAGATCTGTAGTTCAAGTTTACTTTATAAGTTGCATGGACATGAATCCTTCTATTTCTAATCAACACAGGAATAGATATACTGGTTCTTAGCTTGTACTCAAAACAGTCGGCATTGCTATTTTCACTATAGCAGGGACCCAAAGCACATCATCGACTATATTCTGTGCTCTGTGGAAATAAAGGACAAGGTTGTTGACAATGTGGCAGTTGTCATTTTAAACGTGGGGAGGGGTTGGGCATAGGGAAACATGAGCTCTGATTGGTGAGTGTGGTGGAGGGGGAGAGGGGGAGTGTGGTGGGGGGGTGTGGTGGAGGGGATGATGGGAATTGTTCTGACCCCTTTTGGGACAAGGACAACTACTCCAAGCATTGGGTGATTTTATTTAGAGGGTCTGCAGGGTATTAATTGATTATGTTCTACTTAAAAAGTCAACTAAGATTTGACAAAACACACCAGGAAGCTCTTGACATAACCATTCATGGACAGACCAAAATATAAATTCAGGACAACTTTGACCTTATAATCTAGGGATATATAGGGATACCTGTGGCTGTCAATACTCATCGAGAATTTGACCATAATGAGAGATCAGATTTCCCATTGATTTGAGTGTCAGACTGTCACAGCTCCTGATCCATGATGTAAATCTGGATCCATGACGAAAATCAGGAACCACAAGATACCAAAGAAATAACAGCAGAAACATAGTAAATCCCAAACAAAAAGTGACTGTCTGGATTGATGTCTCCCCAAAAATGAGGATCCAGGTCCTTTATCCCCTGGCCTTGGTGTGCTGCATCTCTGCTGCTGTCCCTCCCAGCTTCCCCCTTTGACACTCTGTAAAAGAGAACAAAGAACAAAGCTAAGACAGTGTGGGAGGGTCGTCACAAAGACCGAGCAGATAAACAACAACGCCATTTCTTTTCTCTCTTTTTTTGCAACAGTTCTGTAGGGCACAGTCTTTTCACACCAAATATTATGTGAGGAATTGTTTACACTGTGATGAAGAGCCGTCTGGTGTAATGAAGAACCCGTAGTCTAACGCCCCGTAGCACTTTCAAAACGATGGGTGTCAGGGATTTTGGTTGTGAGACTTCTCAGCTGTGAAACAAACTTTCAATGAATATCAGTGCGACAAAGTCCCTGGCCTTATTTATGTTTATGAGGACAACTGCTTATATTGTTTACCTGTCTGCTTGATCTGGATAATTGTTTTTATTTTTGAATATTGTCTGCTTCCAATTTGCTGTGTTTTGACTGTATTATCTTCTATTGAATTATCTGATGTCACTGTCTTGGGCGCGAGAATCGCATCTTACACATTATTCCTATTTGTAGTAGTAGTAATTTACTCCATCAATGTTTATCAAACAGTTGATATAACAGGGTTGCATAAAAGGTTTTGGGACTGAAACTGTCCGTTTCCTCTTTCCTCTTGTAGCTGCACACTGACCTGGATAAAGGCGAGAGCGCAGTGAAGTACACTCTCTCGGGAGATGGAGCTGGCTCTATTTTCACCATTGATGCAACGACCGGGGACATCCATGCCTTAAGAAGCCTTGACAGGGAGGTGAAGCCTTACTACACCCTCCGCGCCCAGGCTGTCGATATAAACACCGACAGGCCCCTGGAGCCCGAATCAGAGTTTGTTATCAAGGTCCAGGATATCAACGACAATGAGCCAAAGTTCCTAGAAGGCCCATACACAGCCAGTGTCCTTGAGATGTCACCTGTTGGTAAGAAAAATATATTATTTATGCCCCTATAGTGTATAAAAAGCCACCTTGGTCAAAGGTAGAGCACTATCTACATGCTATTTACAAAGCAGACAAAATATTACCAAAAATATTGTATCCTCTAAAATTCACAACAAAAACACTAGCATATTGGATCCATTTCTCTGACATTGACAGGCTTAATCTGTGTCCACAAAACCATTCCATTGAGAGTCAAAACTAAACACACTTGAGAATGGTCCTGTAATAAAATTAACTGTCATAACCACAGGTAAAACAAACGGGAGAAACAGAACACACCAAATGTGATGTTTTAGCTTGTGAGCCAGATGTACTGAATATTTCTGGAAACACTGTGGATTGAGGCTTGTCTTTATGCTCTGTCCCCCTGGGAAGAGAGATCAAGGTAATTTACTCTGAGGTTGGCTCCTCTTGATCTGAATAGCAATGAAGCCCTGGTGAACACAACAGCAGATCAGTGTTCCTGATGTAAATTCTGTAAGAAACAGGATATAGTCAACACACAAACTAGTTTACAACAACTTTTACCAGGCTGATCTAAAATGTGTCCCAGTCTGCTGCTTGCTACAGTAAACCAGAGATGGAATGCAACATTAAGTTGTAAGGAACACATATGGTAGCTGTTTGTGTGCATGTGCCTGCATTAAATGTGTGCATGTGT
Source organism: Esox niger (assembly GCA_016801105.1). NCBI lineage: Eukaryota > Metazoa > Chordata > Actinopteri > Esociformes > Esocidae > Esox > Esox niger. The sequence goes on along the minus strand of JACXGJ010001456.1, from coordinate 27,503 downwards.
TTTTAATCTTATCACCCTTCAATAAGGAAGTAAGCAGAATTATTGTATGCTTTGGAATTACAACTGTTTTTAAAATGTTGCAGTGGATGTGTATGAGATGACAATAGTTGTTGGCGGGTCCCCACTAGGGAACATTTAATTTCGAGGTCTAAAGATTTCCAGGGAAAATGTTTTGCCATTGGACATACTATTAGAATTGGGGTTATTTATAGGTTTAGGCTAGGTTATCCATAAAAGTTAGGTTATTGAAGTTAAGTTAAAAGGAAATTTTGAGGTCAGGGGGTGTGTGTGTGTGTGTGTGTGTGTGTGTGTGTTTGTGTTTGTGTGTGATAAAAGTTTCAAAAGAGCATGGAGAGTGTGCCTGAGAAAAAAACAAAGCATTGCAAATTTCATGAACGAACTGAATGGAACTGATAGGTCTTCTTTAGGAATACTGTAGTGGATTCAAAAGACCAATTACGATGTATATTCTACTGTCCACTGAAAAGACTTTCAAGTACCTGAGTTGTGCCAAGTTAAAATAAGTACATAGCTTTTATTTTTTGTTTAGTTTAAAAGTAAGGAATTATATATCAACAATTACGTACATAACCAATATGTTTTTAGAATCCTGTATTCCCTTTGCAGATTTCTAACACCCAGTGTTGACAAGTCAAATTGACAAGAGAACAAAAGCAGACTGGCATGGTTGAGAGCTTTGTTTGAAAAAGCAATTGGTTTTTATATCATTCTCAACACACTGGAGACTTCCTTGTTGGTTTTTGGGACAAATTCAGGGATCTCTTGCTCAAACATGAACAGACAACGCAGTTATCTATTTATCATTTAGTTTAAAGTTAAACCACCAAGTTTATTGCACATAAAAGACAATGAAAGAGGATATACATTATAATGTGTCTGTTTAAATGTAGGTTGTTTTCAATTGTCATAGTTAGATTTTACTAAGGAAACAAACAGCTTGTTAAGTAGCCTATCTGTAATATCTGAGAGGAATTTGGCATGTGTCACATTAACTCTACAACCCAGTGAAACAGGAAGTCATGGATAGCCTATGATGTGATAAATCAAACATCAGTGATCATTAAAATGTATGCCTAACCTTTTAACATGCTACACACTGTTTATTAACGTTGGTGTTCATAGAGTTCCTTCCCAACAAAGTCCTTATGGATAAATGTTTTAATCCAAGTAAATACACTTTTATTTGCATGCATTTGAAAATATTCAAATGATCTCCTGTATTTCTCCATATTTTGATGTGTTATGGACTCGTTTATTGTGGACTGATCAAAATGTTTATATATGGTTATAAACAATTTCCACACTACGCCATGTAATTAGCAATCAAAACACATTTTGAGAAATGTTTGCCAATGAATTGAAAATGAAATACTAAAATACCCCATATTCATTCAAGTATTCAGATCCTTTGCCTTGACACCCCAAATTGAATTGCATCCCAGGTATTTGATTGGAATCAACCTGTGGAAAACTTTTTATTGGAGATTATTTAAATTGGCACACCCCTGTCTATTTAAGGGCACCAACTAAATAATGCATGTCAGAGGAAAAATCAAGCCACGAAGTTCAAGAAATTCTCTAGACCTCTGCGAATTTTGTCAAGGCATACATCTGAGGAAGGTTTTTTGCTACAGTATTGAAAGTTTTCTGGTGCACATTGGTCTTTATCATTTTGATATGGACGTTTGGAACCACAAACACTCATCCTAGAGATGACCATCCAGCCAAATAAGTAACTGGACAAGAAGTGTCTTTGTCATGGTGACCAAGACTCCAACGGCCACTCTGGCAGAGCTGTAGAGTTTCTCTGAAGAGACGGACGAACCTGCCAGAAGGACAAACATCTGTGCTGCACCAATGATTAAACTTTTATAGTAGAGTGGCTATGTCTGGCAAAAACAAGGTACTGCTCATCTCCTGGCTAAAACCATCCCTACGATGAAGCATGGTGGTGGGGGTATCGTACCTTTGGGATACTTCTCGGCAACATGGATTGGGAGACTGGTCAGGATTCAGTGAAGAATTAATGAAGCAAAATACAAAAGGAAAACCTGATCCAGAGCCCACAGGTCCTCAGTCTGGTGGTGGAGATTAGTCTTTCAGCTTAAAGCATAACGAAGCACACAACCAATACAACGCTGGACTGGCTTCGAGACAAGTCTGTTAACATCCTTTAATGGCCCAGCCAAAGCCTGGACTTGAACCTCATTGGGGACACCTGAAGATTAATGTTCACTAACACTCCCCATTCAATCTGACAGTGCTTGAAAGGATCTACAAAGAATAATGTGAGAAACTTCCTCAATCCAGGTGTGCAAAGCTGGTAGAGAAATACCTAAAACGACTTCGTAGCTTGGAGAGGTGCTTCTTTAAATATACTGAATGAAGGGTCTGGATACTAATGTAATGAGATATTTAATTTTGTTTCCAATGAATTGGCAAAAACGTCAACATTTGTTTTTTCTTTTTCATTATGGGTCAATGTGTGTAGATTGATGGCAACATGTTTTGTTAAATCGTTTACACAAAAGACTGTGCCAAAAGTGAAGTGGTCGGATTATTTTCCAAAGCTATAGTATAAGTATAAATCAATAAGAATAAGGCGGAGGACTAACTTATCTGGTACTCTGCCTGAAAAAATGATATTTTTTCAAATAAAACATGTTAGAGGCTTCCAAACTATAAACAAATGTATGGAAAGTGCACTAAGTGTTAGGGATTTTCCATCCCCATTCTTCCTGAGAAAATTGACAATCGTTTGTTTGGTGCCGCAATGAGCAGTGAATAAACAATGGTTTTTTGGAAAAAAGTTTAAAACCATCTTATATGAACTACCCAGAGAAGGCCATTTAGGACCAGTTCTGATTGATATTCCTGTTGTCAGTTTGCCATTGGAATAACTCCAAAATTCCAGCACACTTCTGTATTCATCAAGTTTTTTTCCATTAGCTTTGTGCTTTATGTGTAGAGTTGAACTGCGGGATGTGAAATCTGAGAACTTGTTTGTAATGGGTGAACCTGCTCAGAATAACTGTCTAATCAGTGCAAATAATCAATTTACTGTGACTCAGAGTCACTATGGGAAACCATAGTAAATGCAAAACTGTGGTTTCATCTCTTTGTGATGTTCCCTAGCTGTATGTACAGTTAAAAAAATTTAACTTACCACTTAATTCCATAGAATTCTGGTCACTAAGGAATGGAATAAATTCTACATTATTATTATTACTGCCCACATTTGTGTGGTGTCTGTGTTTTATTCACAAGACATTCAGCTAAAAGTCTCTGTAGCCGGGCTTATAAAATAGTACAAAATGGTGTAGTGTCGCTTAGTATGATTAAGTTACTGATATAATAATATGGATTAGGAATGAAAAAATATTGTTTTGAAATTTAGCACCAAGATCTTTATCTTGTGTCCATTGATTATTTCCCCTTATTTGAGAACTCAAGATACCAATTGTTGTTGTTTTGAATGTGAAATGTTTTCCCATTCTTGCTTGATATAGGATTGTAGCTGTTTAACATTTCCGGTTCTCCTTTTTCCAATATTTCGTTTCATAATCCACTAAATCTATTCAATTGGTGACAGGTCAGGACTGCGGGCAGGCCAGTTTAGCACCTGTGGTTTGTCATTGTCTTGCTGAAGGTTGCAAGGCTTACCCTGAGAAAGATATTGTCTGGAAGGCGGCATATGTTGCTCCAAAACCTGAATATATTGTTCAGCATTAATGGTGCCTTCACAAATGTCCTGGTAACCCATGCCATGTGCACCAATGCACTCCAATACCATCACAGATGCTGGCTTTTTAACCGAGCGCTGATAAGAAACATGATTCCATACAATTTCTATACAATATAGGGGGACTGAATTCCCCCTAAAATAGGCCTAGCGACGTCCCTGGCTCGTGCAGAGATGTCTATTACAGAATCAGGTCTGTTTTATAATACCGTGCTGCATGAAGGCCGGAGATCAACGCCATCCATAATTGATCTTCGGCCTCATCCCTTGTGTACAAAGATTTTTCCGGATTCTATTTTAATGACATTATGCACCATACAGACATGGATAAAGTACAAAGTAAATGTACTCACTATGTTCACCAGTTTTTAGAAGTTCTTAAGTTAGAGCAACATTATCATAAGAACTGAGTTCATAATTACCAGTGACATTTAGTGGAGATTTACACCTATCACTGGTTGACAGTGACATGTATCATTGGTTAGTTTAGAACGCCTTTTGCCTGGTTACTAATTGTAGATTGTAATTAGATACTTTCCTAAAGTGGTGAAAACAGCCAAATCCAGTTGAGTACTTGAACTCTGTACTTTTTCCATATCTGGTACCATAGATGAGGTCCTCAAAACTCAATTTTACGAGATTACTTTTAGCAATTTTACGAGAAATGTTGTTCTGAAATAATTGCACTATTTGCCTGCACTGTCATCCTCACTTCTAACAAACCCACCCTTTCTGAAATGATCTTTTAATACCCAAACATAAAACTGATCTTTTGCCAATTGCCTCTGTCCCAACCATTTTGCAACATGTTGCTGGCATCAAATTCAAAGTGGGTATACTGTATGTTTTTCAAGCAACAATAAAATTATATTTTCTATTAAATATATGGTTTAAATGATTTGCAGTTTGCACATCATTGCATTATGTTATTATTTACATTTTAAAAAATCCCAGCTTATTTGGAAACGGTGGTTGTTGTTAACTTGACAATGATCAGGTATGCACTTGAAGTAACTACAATGTCTGTAAATCAATTAATAAGCTCAGAAAGGGGACTTCGGAAAGAACCTTCACAATTTTAGAACCCAGTAATTCATCCCATTTTGCTTCTGTGGAACATTTGCTTGACTGATTGAAATGCTTCATATTGCCAGAATGTAGGTTCGCCTGATAACTTGGGAACTATAGGGCAGATCCCCACCTCTTTTCATTTTCCAGATCATTAGGACTGAAAAACAGATGCACCATTATCAGGAGCAAGAAGTAAAGACAAATTCTAAAGACAAAGCGTGCCTTAGTTTCCAAATGTAGATTGTGCTATGTGTGACAGGATTATGGGTATTTTGTTGCATATAGCGACATGTTATATGAGGTGTCTTTGATAACCATTTCATAACCATTTGTGTGAACTGTTGGTTGAAATGCTAATAGACTCACGCTAGGTGGGCCAACTAGTTCATTTGGATGAAAACTGTCAACCCCATGTTAAATTAATCAGTGTGGTACCGTCTGGGACTTGTATTTTGTTGCAAAACCTACTACTGGTATGTGTGGCCAAAGAGTAGACATTTATCTGATTTTCGGACCAAACCACACAAGTATTGTAGTTAAGCACCATGCATTTACACTTGTCTGTTTGGCCATGCACACCAATACATCTTAAGTGCCCTAGCCCCCTCAGGATTCCTGTAAAATGCACACTGGAATGGCAAGAGTAATTTTCCATCTTAAACCAGTTCCTTCAAGTGAGTGCAACTTTGCCCCAAGCAAAGCACATCTTTCTTCCAGAGTGGAGAGAGTGTCACTGTAGGCTGTTAGGTGCTGTTCCAGATCAGCAGTTTGTTTGGACTGCGACTCAAAGAGATGATTGAGAGGAGCTCAGAAGAGGGTGAGAACAGCCTTGATCATTCTTTTGATACCTAGACACTATTATTTGATTTTGGAAAGCTTGGAGATCTTGATGTAAGTCTTCATCTGAGATTTCTACCATTTTCTTAGTATCTGTCGCACATGTCGAGAATATGCTTTTGTGGATTTCTTGTTCTTATGACAAGGTTTGTTGGCCACGTTTTGTGGCAAGACACTTATTACAAACAACAGGAGGATGTTAGGAGGACAATTAAGAATATTAAGGTGTTTTAGAGTTTAATAACTCTTCCAATTGCTGCTAGTTCACACTGGTATGTACGGTGGATATAAAAAGTCTAAACAAAAGTTAAAATATCATGTTTTTGTGTTGTAAAAGATTAAGGTAGAGATATACCATGTCAGAACGTTTTCCCCTTCTAACGTGAACAATTCAATAAAAAAAACTAAATGAAATCTTCAAGGGGGAAAAAACCTTACAATATACTGCGTGCATAAGTGTGCACACCCTTTCAAAAATATGGCACAACAGAGACTAAGAACTCAACATTCCTCCAAAATTGATAAAAAAGAAAAGAAGATAACTGGTCAGGGAGGCTTCCAAGAGTCCTACAGCAACATTAAAGGAGCTGCAGGAATTTCTGGCAAGTACTGGCTGTGTGCTACATGTGACAACAATCTTCCATATTCTTCATATGAATAGGCTTTGGGGTAGGGTGACCAGACGGAGAAAAATATCCAAGTCCGGCTGAAGATTGCAAAACCAAACATCAAGTCTCCCAACATCACGTAAGATAATGTGTTATGGTCTGATGAAACCAAGGGAGAACCCATTGGCTATAATTCCGAAAGGTGTGTTTGGTGTAAAAACATCACTGCATCCAAAGAACACCATACCCACAGTGATGAATGGTGGTGGCAGCATCATGCTTTCGGGCAATTTTTCTTTAGCTGGAACCTGGGCCTTAGTCGGGGTGGAGGGATTTATGAACAATTCTAAATACCAGGCAATTTTGGCACAAAACTTTCAGGCGTCCATTAGAAAGCTTAAGATGAAGTTCACCTTTCAGCATGACAATGACCCAAAGCATACATCCAAATCCACAAAAGCATGGCTACACCAGAAGAAGATTAACATTTGGAATGGCACAGCCAGAGCCCAGACCTGAATCCAATTGAAAATCCATAGGGTGATCTGAAGAGGGCTGTGCACAGGAGATGTCCTCGCAATATGGCAGATTTGGAGCGCTTTTGCAAAGAAGAGTGGGCAAATATTGCCACTTCAAGATGTGCCATGCTTATAGACTCCTACCCAAAACTGAGTGCTGTAATAAAATCAAACGGTGCCACTTATGCAACCAGGTTATTGTGAGTTTTTCATTTTTCCATCTCAAAGATTTCAGTTTGTCTTTCAATTGCATTGTTCACATTATAGGTCACATTATGGATAGGGAAAGTTCAGACATGAAAATGTTTTGCATCACAAACACCTGCCATTTTAACAGGAGTGTGTAGACTTTTATATCCACTGTATATTACTGTCATACTTGCCATATACGAATGTTAAATAATACTAGCCAGATTCCTGTTAGTAAACAGTAGTCATTTTTAAACTGCTGCTAGTGTGCCGTACAGTGTTATGTATATTGTTGCTTTATTTTATTTTATTTTCTGTCTGGCTATATTTTTCTTATATACTGTTCTACTTAAATCTATCTATGTAGTTGTCGGGCACCTTTGTCACAATAATTTCATTGTTCTGCATTTGACAAATAAACCTTAACTCGAATAAGTCATTAAAACTAAACCTCATTATGGTAAAAAAAAAAAGCTGAGAGTGTACTGATTACATACATACAAAATACTTCATGATACATGTTACAAACATTTAAATAGGTCCCAAAATCTCATAATCATGACATCTAGCTGACCAACAAAGATTTTAAAGCCCTGATTTGGTTGTTCCGGGCTGTTGCGGTTACACTTGGTCTGCTTTTGTACGGCTGTTTGGATGTACTGCCAAAATTCAACACAAAAATGTTTGAGGCAGCTTATGATTTCCCTTTGCGATGCAGCTTTTACAAGATTGCGTTGCATGGTTTAGATAAATATTTATAAATAATTATTTTGTGAAATCAATTGTTATCATCTTGTAAAACATGTTTTTTTGTTTGTGAAATATGACAATATGACAATAGTGGAGATTGGTATTTTGAAACATTTAGCAATTTTTGGTTCACTCATTGCCTTGTGTGTGTCCTCTGACCTGTTGATAGATGTTTAAGTGAGTTTTACATAATGTGGCAGCAGATGTTTATACCCCACGGATGACAATGTAAAAAATTACATATAAGCGAGAAAAAAAATCTATTACATTTGGTTCATAATAATTCCTATGTGTGCCAATAATGACATGTATTATTTCTTTGAACAATTTTACTTGATGATTTTTTTTCATAGCCTTCTTTGATAATCTTTACCAAGATGGGGAATCATTCTGGATGAGAGTTTATAACAGAATGTCACACTGCCTTGCAGGCAACACACCCAACTTTTACAATCTATTCGCTGATGTTTAGTTATAATGGTTGCCATCAGCTAACAGCACAAATCCTGTTTAATACGAGTGTGTGACAGCCATCTAAGAGTTTAGCTTGTGTCATTTATGGATATGGCTTCCTTTGGATTTTCACCAAGGGCAGAATACCAGCCTGTAAATATGGACTAAAACTGGAAAATCAAATTCAGCCACAGCATTTTTATTAAGCGTATACAATATATACCACAATTTCCCATTGGATTTGTTTACAAGTCTACATGCATCTGTGGTTTTGCTAGATAAATGCAATTATATTTAAGATTCAAGCTACAGCTGTAAAAGGGGACGTGCTCATTCTTATATAACCAGTAATTACAATGTTTCTGGTTTTTCAGGGGGTTTGGATGGTTGCCATCTTGTTTGCTATTCCTGCTGTGGATGGTGCTTTCTTTTCCTAATGGTAGCAATGTCTAATGAATGCGTGTCTAAGCAGCCATTTTACCGCTGATATATGTTTCTGCATAACACTCACTTAGCGTAACTCTGCAAATGTATATTGAATAATTCAGCATTTCAGAGATGCACACTCATCTTATATCATATGCTCTTTACAATTTTTTTTGTTGCTTTGTCGCAAATGGTTTCTGTGGCAAGATAAGGGGGGACTTGCCTGGTCAAGGACTAGTGCAAGGATAAAAAACTAGAAGACACATCAGAATATAGCGTCTGAGGAAAGGCCAGGACTTGATTTAAAGTTAACAAAAGACAATAATATAACCAAAGACACAGGGGTCCAGCCTCACAGCTCATTTCTGACTTCCTGGGTTGGGGCTAATAAAGTCATGGGAGCCCCTCTATTACCCTGCCAGCACCTTCCAATCAGCTAGGAGTGGTGGCAGGTGTACACATTGGGCTGCTGCTTCCTCAGGACACATCCAAGTGGAACCACTGGGCTGGCACAAAACTTCCATCACCAAGGCCCTGGGGCATCACATTCCTTAGCCACTAAACTGTTAAAAATCTAAAGGCAAAATAAATGTATGAATTTTCTCAAGTTAACTTTTCACCCAATACAAACTCGATGGGAGGGGTTTTTGAATATAGAGCCCAAAGTAAGTGTCGTGAAGCATGATCTTTTTTATTTTAAAAAGTATAAAGGTACTTTGAAAAAAGTTGTTCAATGTCAATATAGGTGCATGTTTTTTAGATGGAGTGAAGAAATGTTTTAATTTCTCATACAATCATATTAAAATCCTAATGGTGTATAGCCTTATATTGACAGATAATACAAGTATAGAATAATTTTGTGGAAGTCTACATTTAATTTGTAATTTAAACAAATTAGAAACAGGAGACTGAGAAAAAGTGAATGTGAGACATTATTATGTACACATACAGTCACAGTTGTTTCTGAGATGAATTAAAATTTACACCATAAACTGATGAAATGTAAGTTTCATTGATTTGTCCATTTTCATATTTATTTTCAAATATATCTATCTAACCTGTTGAACATTTTTATATCTTTCATTATCATACCAAAACTTAAAGACAATGTTTTGAGTGAAGTCATTTAATTTTGGGTATTCATCTCCATGCACCTCAAATCTTGCTATGTGGCAATGTTTTAGAGGGTTGTGGGTATTTCAATATACAGGTAATGTACAGGTAAATGTTGTTAGTATGTTTGAAAGGCAATCTACGTTGTTACAAATCAGATATTGCCATAAGGTGTAGTGGATCATGATAGATATCAAAACTATCAGGCACATTTTTTCTAAATGAAAGTCTCATTCCTACATTGGTAAAGGCATATATAGCATTTTGTAATGCTTACTGTGAATGTCTTGTTATGGCTGTTAGATTGTCACCTGTGCTCAAAAACCTGTCAAACTGGTAACACCAGCATGATTGGATCAATATAAATCAATATAAACAATTTAAATCCTCCAAAATTATTTATTGCAAGTCAGTCTCAGCGTTTCACTCAAGAGACAGGAGACTTAAGTCAAGGATTCACTTCTAGAGTTGGGAAGACACAAAAAGATTGGAGGAAAAAGCCATGTTCTCTAAATCCAATTTAGAGAATTGTTCAGTGCCTAAGGATAGCAACTCTTTCTGAAAATAGCTGACTCCAGATATGTAGTTAGAAGAGGCAAAACTCTCAGTTGTCTAGTAATGACACTATCAGTTAAATATATTGACGTTTATGACAAAACCTTAAATGTTTCCATAAATCCAGCAATGTTTAGTTTTCTTTAATTTGTTGACACCTTAGTTGCCACTATATTTGGTGTTTAACGCAATTGTCCCATATAGCTCAGTTGCTTGAGCATGGCAATGCCAGTTGTCATGTCCTGCAATCCAAGAGCCTCTCTCCCTCATTCAGATACAGACACCTATTTGTTGTTGTTGCCCTCCCATGTTCATCATTACTGTCCTCATTTAAAGTTGCACAAGGTAAGATTTTCAGTAAATAAAAACAATTACTCAGAAAGTGGTTCTGCACCAATTTCCAATAGAAATATACGTTCTGAATAATAACATGAAACATTGTATTTCTTGTTCCAAAAAAACATCTCAAGAGTTTTACGTTATCCTTAGCCTTCCTAATGTTAGCTCAGGGTTCCTGGTGCTAACTATAGAGCGCTAGAATTATTTTGGTTCTTTGCAGTTTTCGTAGCGTATCCTGTTGTTAAACAAGGGAGACACTATTGTTGCCACTATAGTTTCTTACAGTAAGTGAACTTCACTTCAAACCAAGTAACCCTTGAAGGTTTGTTGTTCAATTGAATTTTTCACATTAAATGGTGTGAAATTATTTATCTTTGTCTAATTGTTTTACATCACAAAAACCTACCATTTGAACAGGTGTGTGTAGACTTTTTAAAGAAAACATGAGTGAGCAGGCAAAATACCTTTTATATGCGATTCACATTCAACTGTAAGTCATAACAGAATAGCACAATCATGAAGCAAAACATGACAACAAAGAAAAGGATTAACTTACACCTGTTCAAAAGTCTGCAAACCCTTAGTGCTTAATTCTGTGTAGTTTCCCCTTCAGCATAAATGACAGTGAGCAGTCTTATGTAATTTTTGCTAATGAGGCCCCACATTCTTGCAGGTGGTATAGCTGCCAATTCGTCTTCGCAAAATTGCCTCCAGGTCAAAATGCCTCCCTCAAAATGTGCGTGTTTGCTTTCATGTGAAAGGGTTATGCTAAGAGTGTAGTCTTTTTTGCAAACATCGTTAGGTATGTCCATGGTTGCACATATAAAGTTGCATAATAATCTTCAACACATCTATGCAGGCAGTAGGCAGACATAATGTATTAATAATTTGGGCAGCACAATACATAGTTAGCCAAAACGATTGAAAGGGGATGAATCAGCCATTCGCAGGGTTGAATTTGCATTGTGAGTAGGCACAGCTTCTGTCGTAGTTTCATTATAGTTGTTGTTCTCTCCCAAAGGCAATTTCCAGGTAACCATGTTAACATATTCATAGACTGATTTAGGAAGATCATTACCCTAGTTTAGTTATATTTGTCCAAATCTTTCCAAAAAATAGATGATGTTTGCACTTGTAGAACGCACATCATCACATTTTTTAAGGGGGTGGTTTTTCTCGGTGGAGCCCTTATTTTGCCATCTCAGATACAGTATGCATATTGCCAATTAACTAGCTGAAAAGTAGGACATATTTCTTTCTCATTCGTAAGATGCTGGGAATGTTTGTGAGTACACACAGCCAGTCTTGTCTCCATTTGGTGCCCTGCTTTGCAGAATTGTTATTCGTGAAAAATAAATGATGACAAAAATGTTAGTCAGTAAAGTCCTTCCCATATTGTCAACTTTTAAGGGAAGGTGCTTCAGGTTCAAATGAGCAGTGCACTACAGCTTGGGGACAAGGTTACTATAACCCCACTTTGCTCTGGTCAAAATGAGCCTTCTGTATAATAATAATGGTGTGATTTGATATGTATCAATAGTGGTATAAGCACATTAACCGGATGAAAAATATCACATCATAATTGACCATATCTAAATGATACAAATGTATGTCTTTACAGGAACCTATGTGATGCAGGTGACAGCCACCGATGCAGACGACCCAACTTATGGAAACAGTGCCAGAGTGGTCTACAGCATCCTTCATGGTCAGCCATACTTCTCTGTTGATCCCAAAACAGGTAAACAAGATCAGTCAGATGTTCATTTCAAAGTAAATGACAATCATTCAAAAGTGCCATAACTACCACATAATGTTAGTATGTACAATGTATTGCCTGACCGGAAGTCATACCCCTGGTTAAAAATAATAGTTTTTCCTGTTGGGAATTCAAGGGCACCCCCATTCTCAAACCAATAAATGCTCACTGCCCATTACCCATACAAGACAGATGGACTACAAAAACAATAAACGCATTAAAACATGTTTTCTACTATCTACATTATTGAATAAAACAAGCCCGTAAGCACAGGTAAAAAAATCCCCCAAAATAATGTCCCACTGGAGTGAAATATCTTGAATTTATAACATTGTTACTGGACAATGCCTTAGACAATTGTGACACATGCACATTTCTTTCCTATACAGATTGTAGACTTCATACCCTTTATATTCAGATTTTCTAATACTGCAAAAACAATCCATGATTTCACATACAAATTACATTTCACACACCTAAATGATGTGCAATTGGGTTTTGGTAAGGTGCAGGTAATGGTATACTGTACTTTAGCTAGCAATTCAATTACATGCTATATATACAGTATATAGAATAACAGCAGGGTTTTAGAGTTATCTATTTTTCTACAATGACATCATATATTCTCAATTGATTGCATTAAGTAGGCTAAGGACCGATGTAATCAATTGAATATGCTAATAATTATTGCAACGTCTGCCTACACACACCATCTGTCAAAAAACATTTTCAATTGTATATACTTTGAAAACCTTAGCCATTCAGTGTAGGCCATCATCACTGAAGGATTCATCTTTACCAGTTTCACAAACTACACAACTGACTTCTTTTAAAAGGTGTGTCCTGGAACTAGTCGGTGGCTCAACATCTTTTTCAGAAATGTACTTACCAGCCAATATCCGAAATCTAACTGTGTAGACTGTGTTTACAAACTGGCTATGCTCAGCACATTGTTTCAAAGGCCCCAGAGAGTCATTTTGATTCCAATTTGAAATAGACATTTGAGTATTTAAAACATCGCAAATCTCGAGAATCTACTGGAAACCATGAGCGCATAGTGGCAGATCTAAAACAAACAGAAAAATCAAAACAATCTCCAGGTATCTGTCTGTTTTCAGTTGCCTCTGCTCACTGCAGAGGTATACTGCAAAACAGTGTAAAAATGTAACTGCTGATGCTAATGTTTGCCATACTGAGCCTTCCACTACTGCCAAACATACATCAATGCAGCCAAACAAGCAGGAGAGAGGGAGGGAGGAGAAAAGAAGGGAAAAGAGAAAGGGATACGTGCCTTAATTACTATGCAATTCCCAATGTCATCGCTCCCTGCCAGAATTTGCATCCTAAAAAGATGAGAGGATTGTAAAAAGCAAAAAAAAACACAACACCATTTAATTGTTGCACCCAGAGAACAAAGGATTTGAGGATGAAATGTGACATCCATTCTTTTCATATTATGGATGAGGGAGTATGAGGAGAGGAAATATACATCTTGGTCCCTATCCATCCCATCTATGACGCTGACATCCTCTATGCTGACCTGGCCATTACTCAGCTGTATATTTGCTTTGATTTCAATGTCCTTCAGATCCTCTGGCGAGTCATTATAAAACCTGCCTAAGTTCAGTATGTCAAGTGTCTCCACTTGGTGAAATTACCTCTATTTCTATCTGTCTCAGCCTTGACTTCTGTTACATTATTAATGCACCTCTAAGAATAGGCTCCTTCTTAGGGGGTGCTTCTTGTCTGGTAATTTGTCCATTTGAACCCTCTAGTATGAAAAGAGGGCATTGTTCTGCAGCCATCCTTCTGAATACACATTAACATTCACCTTGTGTCACCTCTATCTATCCTCTACCTATCCCCCGTTTGGACCGCGCATCTTTAGTGACGTAAACGTGCCTAGATGTCAGCTGTTCTTTTGACGTGGTATGATTTCAATTTGCCATTAGGCATCATAAGGACAGCCTTGCCGAACATGGACCGCGAGGTGAAGGAGCAGTACCAGGTGCTAATCCAGGCCAAGGACATGGGAGGGCAGCTAGGAGGTCTGGCTGGGACCACTACCGTCAACATCACCCTCAGTGACGTTAATGACAACCCACCAAGGTTCTCTAAAAGTAAGAGACAGAGCTCTGATATTGTGTTAGTACAATATTGTGTAAGAAGTTAAAAGCTAATTGTATATATATATATATATATATATATATATATATCTATATATACATATATATGTATTTTAAATAACAGCATATTTTACCAATGCTATCTTGTTTTGTTATGAATAATTGATTATAATACCCGTGACCAATGGGTTATTTGCCTTTCTACACATTATACTTTTAGTTTAATATCTTGCCACGTCCAACTAAACATACTTTCAAAAACGCTGTAATTGAATATGAAAAGTTATAGGAATAATTCAAGCATGCAATTGTGACTGAGTCATCGGCCTTGGTCTCTAAGTATCCTGATGTGCCTGCTAAGACTGCCTGCTTTGAATTTAAATACAGACAGTCACCCACTCTATGAAAGGCTGATATTTCCATAATGATGTTGAAGCACTGAGGTACAAGACCTGGAGTAAAGTCATCTGTCGCTTCGTAATGTCCACTGCTCTTTCTCCTTTACTATATACACGTATCCCCTTTGAGCTTCTCTCCCTCCTTTTGCCTTTCCCTTTCTTTTTCTCACTCTCAGTCAATTGGTGATTTGCACCCATGATCCCAGTGGCAGATGCAGTTGCTCTGTTGCGTGCTTCCTAACCTTTGAGAGACACTGTAAGTGCATTCCCTTGTATATAAGCTAGGTAAATTCATTTGTTTCTTTTTGTTTAAAAGGTTTCTTTCACTTGAGAGTCCCAGAGTCCTCTGCAGTTGGTTCTGCTGTGGGAAGGATCAAAGCTCACGACTTGGACATAGGGAAGAATGCGGAAGTTGAGTACAACATTGTACCGGGAGATGGAGGGAACATCTTTGACATCATCACCAATGAACACAACCAGGAGGGAATAATCATTCTCAAAAGGGTAAGAGCTTTAATCAAACACCTGGGGGCTGGTGGTACTTTCTGTCAGAGGATGGAACATCATCAAACACATCGATTTAATGTTGAAAAAGTTGCATTTATTGTATTCCCGTCATTACTGTGAGCCAGCCTTTTTTCACAAACCGCCAGTGCTTTAGGCATATAATCTTGTTAACTCACTGGTATCTGTCCTTTTGGGGATTAGTTATACCGCCTACAACTATACTGGCCGTGTCCAAAATCTTGCTTGCAGACTACTTAAATTGAAAACCATGTAGTAGTTATACTGCAAGTGCCATTTAGAACATGTTTAGTAAAAACAAACGCTGCAGGCAACAGAGATAAGTATTCTAGGCACCTCCTGCCTTTCAATCATTTTGATACTATTTTTGTATTTCAAGTTTTAGATGCAGTCTGGGACTTTTGTGATTAACAAAATAATTTTGTCAACCTCCAATTTTAGACTTGATGTGTAATTTGTTGTTCATACAGTATGTGCATAAACTGTAAGTAGAATTATTATCATTCCACGATGGTGGACTTCGGCGTGGTGGGGTGGATCGCCCCTTGGAAGCCCCTGTGGTAGATAAAACGTAATAATGTGCCCTCTAGGGTGACCAAACCTGTGAGAAAACGTTAGGCAGTGCCCTGATTGGCCCCCGTCCAGTGGAGAAATAGTGATGCAGTGCCCTCTATGGTGCTCCGATTTGTGAGGAAATGCGGTTATGCGCCCACCAAGGTACTCCTATGTGCAGAAAAACATGACAAAGGTCCCTCTAGGTGCACTTCCAGTGGAGAAAATGTGATGCATTGCACTAATGGGTGCCCTTCCAGTGGAGAAAATGTGATGCATTGCACTAATGGGTGCCCTTCCAGTGGAGAAAATGTGATGCATTGCACTAATGGGTGCCCTTCCAGTGGAGAAAATGTGATGCATTGCACTAATGGGTGCCCTTCCAGTGGAGAAAATGTGATGCATTGCACTAATGGGTGCCCTTCCAGTGGAGAAATTGGTGATGCAGTGTCCACATGGGTTCCCCTATGTGTGAGGAAATGTGATTAAGTGTCCTAGTGGGTGTCCTTCCGATTGAGATAATGTGATGCAGTGCCATATAGGCTGCCCTACATGCTAGAAAATGTGTTGGCCTCTACATGCTCCTAAATGCAAGGCAGTGTGATTCATCTACGGTGGAATATGCCGTCCTGATGCCACTGAACTGTTTTTATATGTCCTTTTAAAAATCAGTTCAGTGGCAGCATGATTCTACATCAATTTAATTTCTGTTTTGAGCAAATGAACTCATCCAGACAGTTTTTAGATCCCTTAGAATGTAGATGTTAAAAAGTTTGCAAGGATAAATTAAACTAATATTTAGAAAGAAGACATGGATTAGTTTATTGGTTCCAAAAGCGAGTGGAAGTACCCCTTTATTTTTAGTATAATCCTCACACACACACACAGACACTCAGCCACACCCCCTTTAGAACACAGAGGTGTCAATGGGTTTAGTGCAGTCTGAGCTGTAGGCTAACCTTCACATCCCTCTGCTGTTGAAGTCCTGAGTTTATATATACGTACTTAAGCCAAATTCATTTAAACTCAGTTGTCCACAATTCCTGACATTTAATCTAAGTCAAAATTCCCTGTTTTAGGTCAGTTAGGATTACCACTTTATTTTTGAATGTGAAATGTCAGAATAATAGTAGAGGGATAGAGAGATCATCTGGAATTGATTTGCACTTCTTACCTCAGTTAGCCATGGTATTTCAGAAATTAGGGGTTTAGATCAGTGGTTCTCAACTCCAGGCTTCAGTAACCAGTCTACTGCTGGATTTCTATTCTTTATTCCATTCCCCTGGTGTCCCAGGTCCAAATTAGTCAATATTGAGAGGGCTAGAATGAAAACCAGCAGTACTTTGTGTCCCGAGGCCTGGAGTTGAGAACCACTGGTTTTGGTGTAATTGGGGCACCATTCAGCATGTACATGTTATACTTATGTACTTAATTTCTGTTCTAGTAGTCTATCACTGGAATGTTGATGTTGACAGATGTTTTTGTACGGTGTGAATGCTGGGACAAAAGGGTTGCTTTTAACTGCCTAGCTTGCCTGATCCTCAAGATAACACCATTCCATAACATTATAAGATGGCCCCAGGAACACATTGGAATACATCCCTGAACAAAAGTGGTCTATTCTGCAGGACTGTCATCGGTATCATGTTAGCTAACCAACCCCCGCAACTTCAGTGAGGATATAAACCAGAGTCGGGTTTGTGAAAGCTCTCTCAACTTTTCCTCACCCCGGCATGCATATGTTTTCTTGCAAACATCTTCAATATCCCAAGCACTATTGATCTTAGATACTTGTACTGTAATTGTAACACTGTCTTTATATATTAAATTCATTTGTTACATTCAATGACTATTTGGAACTAATCTAAATCGGGTCAAAATCCAGTTCCTTCATATGACATAGTAAACCATTCGCCAAGACCATTTTGGTTCGACAACGTGACCTTGCAACCAGTGACTACATCGTTAATTTATTGTTGTCAAATATATTTGAGTCTTAGTCCCGGGAGACCTGCAGAGGGCAATTTTAATTGCACTTCAACCAAGTACGATTGCATTGTCTTGTTGCACTCCTTGTGGCTGCTTGGGTGCCTGTGAGCTCAACCAAGAAGGCTAATCCACAATAATATGTCATCACAGCTTCAAAATTTCACATACTGTACTTCTTGGATTTATTTTTAAACTCAAAATGCTGACTAATTTGAATGCAAGGGCACTACAATGCATGGGCTGTCTACAGCCTCAAAACATTTCAGCAACTAACTTTTTAGTCCTGTTAATGAGCAATCTTTAGTGAGCACCCTGAGCTACATTGTCTATCAATGTCACCATACTCCTCTTATAACAAATGTGCCAACTTCTGTTTCAAAATGAAGCATTGAGGAACTGCATGGAGAAATGTACTTAAATATAAATTGCCCTATGCATTAAATGAGTAAGGGCTAACACTCACTGAAATACATGCATTTATTCCAAGGAGTAGGAAAATACACTATGGTATGCTTTGTAAATTTGCCATAATGAACAAACAATATCTCTGCCTATTTTAAATAAAACATAGCACTATGTAAACTAATGTAACTACTAAATGTCCCCAATAAGTGATTTGCATTTTTAAATATGCTCATGATGGACAAACATTAACTGTGGAGTTTAGGAAATGAAACATCCCAGGTATCGAAACATTTCTGCCCACTTGCAATGTTCCACCATCCCCATGCCTTAGGCTATAGATAAATGCAGCTAGCGGGGGATTGACATTTGCTGGCGAATTTTTTTTTCATATCTAATGCCGGTTATACGCCAGCTTTCCAACCTCTGCAGGGCTGTTTTAAAATGTCTGCCGATTGTCACTATCCAGAGGACTGTCACCCAAACCATGGGTAAGCCTTGGCCATGAGTTTATTTGAAAGCAGCAAGGCATTTCTGTAATCTTGGATTTGATCTGCCAAAGATCTCATGCCATCTGGATAAGGGTATTTGTGATATCAATGATTCAGAATTTCACAATTTATTAAGTCTATGAATAAATGAAAAACTAAGCATATGCCTTACAAATGTAAAAGTGATAAAAATTAATAATAATTTTAAAGATGTGTAGAATAAATCTTGTGCCAAATCTTTTCAGATATTGATAAATGTTATGCCATTTCTTATTAATATCTGAGGAAATAAAAAAATAGGGAATGAATGAGAAATGTGAGATAATGAATTAGATAGGTTAGGGAATGGATGAAAGAAGCTGATTTCTCCGGCGTATATTTTTTTACCATGATCCCTAAGGGGCTTGTTCCAAACCCCTCTACATCCTCCCATACAAGTTTGCGAAGAGGATTTTCAAGAATCATTTTCCTGAATACATTGTCAGCTGATTTTAGGGGCAGGTATGTAAAATATTTGTATTTCATGCTTACTTAAATGTGGGATGGGTACCAACTGAATGTGTAGGATTGTACCTTGTGATCCAAACAATCACTTACCAGTTGTGATGGTAAAATCAAGAATATATGCTATGTATCTGTTTCTGTTCAACTGCCTTTTAATGGTAAGTAAGAAATCTGAGAAAGGAAATGCAACTGTTATTTCTTATATGCGACAGAAGAAGAGAAATAGATCTACAGTCAGTTACAGATGATTTATTTATCCTATGCTGTTCTCAAGGTCTGTACATCATTGGACATCCAGTAACAGATAATTTAGATATGTTATGTTGAGTACATATCCATTTATCTTTATCAAAGTTGTTCACCTTTCTAGCAGGACAAGATATTGTCATCTGCTGACCTTGCTTTGTTAGACAAGTATGTATATAGATAAATCATGTCAGAACTTGTTCCACATTTAATGTTACCTATAACGTGAACAATTCAATTGAAAAACAAACGGAATTATGTGAGGGGGAAAATTTAAAATATACAGCTCCGCAAAAATAAAGAGACCACTGCACCTTTTTCTTTCCTTTTCAAAAATGGCGAAAAGGAATGTTTTGAGTAAAGAACAAAAGCGATCAGTTTGCAGTGGTCACTTAATTGTAACCCTTCTGTTCCTCACTCAAAAGCTTCCTTTTTAACTTTTTTGAAAGAAACGTTGCAGTAGTCTCTTAATATTTTCAGGAACTGTATGTGTATGTACACAGGCCCCTCCAAAAGTATTGGAACGGTAAGGCAAATTCCTTTGTTTTTGTTGTTCACTGAAGAAATGTGGGTTTAAGATCAATAGATGAGTATGAGGCAAGTGTTCCGAATTTCAGCTTTCATTTCCTGGTGATGTGTTAAACAACTCAGGACATACCACCCTTTCTTTGAACCCATCCATTTTTCAAGTGAGCAAATGTATTGGAACATGTGACGTGATGACCTCCACAGAGCAGAGGTGAAGGTATCACAATCCACTGTTTGAAGAAGACTCAGAGAGCAGAAATATAGAGGCCACACCACAAGATGCAAACCACTCATCAGTAAGAATCAGAAGGCCAGATTGAAATTTGCAAAGAAGTACAGAGATGAGACGCAACATTCTGGAACACAATCTTGAACTGAGGAGTCAAAGATTAATCTCTACCAAAGTGATGGAAAAGCCAAAGTGTAAAGAAAGAAAGGAACTGCTTATGATCTGAAGAATACAAGCTCATCTATGAAGCATGGTGGATGTAATGTCATGGCTTGGGCGTGCATGGCTGTTTCTGGAACAGGCTCATTAATATTTATTGATGATGTAACTGATGATGGTAGAAGCAGAATAAATTAAGAATTGTACAGAAACATTTTGTCTGCCAATTTACGGAGAAATGCATTGAAACTAATTGGGTGGAAGTTTATCATGCAGCAGGACAAAGCACACTGCCAAGAAAACACAGGACTTCATCAGGGGGAAAAAAATTGAAGGTTTTAGACTGGCCAAGTCAATCACCTGACCCTAACCCATGGGTGTCAAACCGGTTCCATAGAGGGCCGAGCGTCTGCAGGTTTTCGCTCTCACTTTGTACTTGATTGATTAATTAGGTCACTTATTGGTTAGTTTCTACCCTCACCTGGTTGTTTAGGTCTGAACTGGGAACACATTCAAAAGAAAAAACAAAAACCTGCAGACACTCGACCATCCATGGAACCGGTTTGACACCCCTGCCCAAACCCAATAGAGCATGCATTTTCACCTGCTTAAGAGGAGACTGAAGGGAGAAACACTCCGAAACAAACAAGAACTGAAAGAAGCTGTGGTAAAAGCCTGGAATATCATCACAAATGAAGAAGGCAACAATTTGGTCATTTACATTAAGATAATTTTTTGCTCACCTAAAAATGCTGTGGTCTAATCCAAATGGTGATATGTCTTGTTGTTTAACACATCTACAATTGGGAGGACTATTTGATACACTGCTGATTTTCCAGATTTTCCTACTTACAAAGCATGTAGAGGTCTGTAATATTTATCATAGGTACACTTCAACTGTGAGAAACGGCATAGTGTGTTACTAATGGTTCTCTTTGAGACTGTGGTCCCAGCTCTCTTCAGGTTATTGACCAAGTCATGCTATGTAGTTCTGGGCGTATCCCTCACCTTCCTCATGATCACTGATGCCCCACGAGGTGAGATCTTGCATGGAGCCCCAGACCGAGGGGGATTGACCGTCATCTTGAACTTCTTCCATGTTCTAATAATTGCGCCAACAGTTTTTGCCTTTTCACCTTTTAGATTCCATCTCTCACAGTTGATGTGTACCTATGGTAGAATTACAGACCTTTACATGCTTTGTAAGTAGGAAAACCTGCAAAATCAGCAGTGTATCAAATACTTGTTCTCCTCACTGTATTTAACTAGCAATAGCAATTCATTGTAAGTTGTAGTAATTCATTGTAAAATCTTACCCAAGGTTAAGCTAGCTAGCTAGTCAATGACCTGGGCATCAGCATGTAATGGTGATCTAAAATGTGGTTGCATTTTGTTTAACTTAGCAAAGATGCAGCAAAATGTAACTATGGTTACGTAACAATACATTTTGCTCCATGTATGGCTACACAAGCGATTTAAGGAAATGTACATGGCTATAACCTCAGTGAGAATCAACAAATTTAGTATTTTGACTGCATTTTATGAAGACTGTAAGGGAGTCCAGCAGAAAAGGCATGCATTTTTGATTTGCTTAAGCTTAAACATTTCAAAAATACATCTTACCAATCTTACCGATATTGCAACATTTTATATGGTACCCATCCCTAATTATGCCAAATGCTCTAACTGAACCATTGTTTTAATTGTTTGGTTTTACATACCTATTCCCAAAAATGTTGGGAGACACTGAGTATATTGTATAGATAAACTGAATGCTGTCAGGTCCTGGCTGGGAGCCTCTAGGCATCTCTATGTGCATGGGGCCCACAATTATGGCATACTGTGGAGGTGCCTCTAGGCATCTCTGTGTTGCTGTTTTGATTGTCCCCAATTATAGGAAGTTGCCACATGTTGCCTTTAATTGGGGAGCTTATTTAAGTTGCCCATTTGAGCTTTTCCTTTGTGGTCTATTGTCTGTGCCAGCTGTGTTGTGCCTCAGTTCATCTCTCCTTGTCGCCTCCTCCCTGTTGTTTTCGTTCATGTGAGAAAGAATAAAAGTATGCTACTCTCGCTGTGCACCTCATGTCCTGCCTGCCCTGAATTGTAATAAATGCAATGATGTGCAAATGTTTTAAACCTTTTATTCAATAGACAATAGTACAAAGACAGCATATCAGGTGTTGAAACTGAGAAATGTTATTGTTTCATGAAGAATATATGCCTACTTTGAATTTGATGGCAGCAGCACATTTAAAAAAAGTTGGGACAAGAGCAACAAAAGACTGGAAATGTTGTGGAATGCTATAAAAACCTGTTGGAACTTAAAACTAATTAGTTTAATTGGCAACAGGTCAGCTGTTTTGTATAAATTGTTGCACCAATGGGCAGAACTTTTTTTTTTGTGAAACTTACTTAGCAATAAATCTTTTTTTCTGATTCTGATGATTGGGTACAAAGCATGTATCCCAGAAGGATTTCAGAAGTAAAGATTGGGAGGGGTTCACCAATCTGTGGAAGACTGTGCTGGCAAATAGTGCAATAATGTAAGAATATTGTTTCTCAACATAAAATCTGGTGGCCAAAAATCAATATCGGATGGCCGTGATCTTTGGGCCATAAGGCAGCAATGCATTAACAACAGACCCAATTCTGTAGTGGAAATCACTTGGGCTCAAGATCACTTCCGAAAACCATTGTCTGTGAACACAGTACGTTGTTGCATCCACAAATGTAATTATACAATTCAAAGAAGATACCATAACCAAGATCCAGAAAACTCACCGCCATCTCTGGACATGAGCTCATTGAAGATGGACTGAGACAAAAAAAACATTAAATAACAAAATGTACAACAAAGGAGACCGTGAATGGTTGAGCATCTGAAATCCTATATCAAGCAAGAATGGGAAAACATTTCACTTTCAAAACTACAGCAATTGGTCTCCTCAGTCCCTGAATGCTTACAAGGTATTGTTGAAAGAAGAGGTGATGCAACAGTGTAAATGTGCTGTTGTCCCAACTTTTTTGAAACGTGTTGCTACCATCAATTTCAAAATGGGCATGTTTTTTTCCACAAACAAAAACTTTTTCAAATTATATGTAGTCTGTGTACTATATTCAATGAAATATATGGATAGAATGACTTGCACATTGCATTTGTTTTGTTTTTGCATTCTATGCTGTGTTCCAACCTTTTTGGAAACAAGGATTTTTTTATGTGCGTCTTCCTTAAACTATTGGCCCAGGTTTATACATTTACTTAACTATAAGTAAATGTATTATTATTCATTAAACAATTCATGCATTCTGACCTGATAAGTTCTGATTCAGAATTTTCAAGAGAACTTACCCTTTTATTAATTAAATCTGTCTTTCAGTTATTCATGGCAGCAACAGCTGAATGGCAACCATAGAGGTACGTACAGTAATACATTCACTTGGCCCAGGTGAATATCTAAAAAAAATTCTGCTTGTATGCATTGCATGTACTTAGTTTTAAAGTGGTTCAGACAGGGTCAGTGACAACATGTTCTGTATGTCCAGTTCAGAAACAAAACATTTTCATGGACTATATACTCAATGTACAATTTCAATGTAACAGGATGGTGGAGCATCCTGCTTTCTTTTGCCATAGAAACAGAACCACATTCAAGTATGCACTTCCTATGCTGTAGTTCTCTCTTAAATGACTAAAATGTGTCAGTGATCATCAACTTCTCTTCATTTCTTTTGCCCTGTAAGTAGCCAGGCCTGGATCTGCTTTAGACCAGACTGAGCCAGGACATGAACTCCTGGAGAAATGTGCTCAAAGTCTATTTTTTTTTTTCCTTCATCCTGGTAGGGAAAGAAACTTTCACATTGGATATGCCTATCATGTCAGATAGAACCCCCTTTTGGTTGCTTCTGCTTCAAGGCTCAACACATTGTCCATTCAGAGATGCCCTTCAGAACACCACTATTGTAAAGGGCAGTTATTTGACTGTTTGTCAGTTTGAACAAGTTTGACCATTCTAATCAACTAGTTGATTTCACCCACACAACTGCTGCTCGCTGGTTATTTTTTGTCGCACCTTTCACATTAAACTCTAGAGACTGTGTGGTGATGATCTCAGGAGGCTGTTTGTGAGAGGCTGAGACCATCACATCTGGCACCAGCTATCACACCATGGTTAGTCACTTAGGTCATGCATCTTCCCCATTCATCTTCCCCCATTCAATTAAACTTTGATCGTGTGTGTATGCTTTACATATTGAATTGCAGTCACGTGATTCACTGTGTGGCTTAACAAGCAGGCGACTACCGAGTTTAGTGGTTGTTGAATGTATAATGTAATAATCGATTACAAACCCAGCATTGCCTTTATAAACTGTCATAAATGAAAAAGAGGTATTTGTGTGTGTGAATGGCAATTTCTAATATTTTTCCATTTCCATGGACCCAAAGTTGGCTGTGTCATTCCTGTCATTTCTACAGTCTCCCTGGACAGTTACAGGGATCTTTCTGAAAACTACTTCACAGAAGGTTTTGATATTACTGAATCTGATACAGATTTTTTTGTTGTTGTACAACACCATGTATTCAATTAAGATGTAACTACATATCGTTTTTATTTGTGTTCAGGATAATAGGACTGGGATCTACTGCTGTGAGCGTCCACATCATGTCTCTGAGCACATCCCGATTGTTCAAAGCTAGTAATTGATCCAAAAGCTAAATCTTGGGTTGACAGTAGGCCATGACTTTTCTCCGATATCCACTGGACAGGCATTTGATTTTCATGCGCACACATTTGCACATGTTCACTAAATTAATCCAATAGGGGGTCTAATGGAGGTCATATGAATGACATGTAGCCAAATTTAACTGTTACAAATTTTACTGGCATTGCCATTTGTAGCATGACAATGACGAGTCAGGATGTTTTCCTCATACAATCAAACAAATTATTCTAGCATCAGATCAGTCCGAATTATATCAGCCAACTGTAATTTCATTTTGTCTGAAATATCTCACTAGGAAACTAGCCTGAGTAAGTGAAACGGCACCCTGTCAATAGGCAGCCCAGGTATCTTAGCCTCAATGGCGGAAAGTGTATGTCATGGTATACTCTTATAGCCAGAAAATACTATATGGCCTAAACATAAACAGAGGGAATCAGTTATTCTTGTTCTTATGTTTTGAGATTGATGATTGATGATTTTTTTTGTTGGAATGTCTTGATCAAATAAGCTATTTATATTTACATATTTTAGTTGGTCAGGCAAGGAGGTGTGATAGATAGCTGGATTCGGTTTCTTAAATATTATATTTCTTATAGTCTTTGTTGCTCACAATTAAAACTGGTTGTCTGAGTATGTTAAAATAATAGTTATGGCCCCTTCAGTTTCCGCTCTCGACACATTAATTGGCCTAATAGGCTATTTATTTTGAGAAGCTTCCCTAATCCACAAGCAGTAGGCTCATGCAATAGTTGGCAACCATTTCGTTAGCTGCTTAACTTCATGAAAACACCTACAGGAATTTAGCTGTTAGGCACTAGCTCAGCACCGAGAAAAAAAACGTATTTGTTTTAATGTCAAGTCAAACAGCAGCACCCTACCAAGACTTGTAGCCATCTCTGCAGTCTGCAATGTTAGAGAAAAGTTACTGTTTCTGCATGCACCACCCCCACTGCCAGTAAGCACTCTCTGTCTGTGCACACTGTCAATCTGCATAGTATCATAGCCAGCTGTTCATAATGTTTAATTATGTTCTATTGTGTTTCAATGTCACTTGCACTTTTTTATTGCTTTGTAAAGACCTCTGTTGCTGGCACTCTGTCAATAAACTGATTTGCAATTACGCTAGCCTGCAGTCCTCGATGCCTACGGGGTGCCATCGGTCTACCAATTACTCATTGCTAACTGGGATATCTGGGAAAACCCTATGTAAACCAATGCAAATACTAAGTAGGGCAAATATAGGAATGGAAATATTTGTATTTTCAATGTGCTAATGTGCTAATATTTAAGATTTCTTTGGGTGCTTTACAAATTACTGTTGTGAAGACTTTTGGAGAATTGTTTTCCTTTTGCAGTCTTTGAATTGCCCATATTAGCCATGACAAAACAAACTAAAACTTACATAAGAGCCAACATACATTCTCAAGTTCCCACTCACACTGAGACATTTTCTTCACACAGCACTCTTAAGTTTCCCTCAGGCAGGTTTTTGGTGGTGTTGGGGAAAGCAGTTAATAGCCATGTAGAGATTTTTAATGCTATTTTTTGGCAGTACCATGTTAAGTTAAACACAAGAATGAAAACAAATACAGTCAAGTAAGGATAACTTTGCATGATATAACAGCAACAATTTGAAAATATCTCCAAGGGAAAGAAAACGATTAATATCAGAAGTACATGTTGTTTGCATTCTAAATGCCATGCTACGTTCTACACAGTGTTCTACTTTGACTAAAGGCCCATGGGCTTTGGTTAAGAGTAGTGCACTATATAGTTAACACAGTACCTTTATGCATGCAAATTGTTTTTTAGAAACATGTTGGCTTATGGGTATTATTAATGGCTCAGATTGTGTCTTTTGTCTTTTTCTGGAAGAATGGTTTCATTGCCTTGATTGAAAAAATATGCATGAGACATAAATGAGAGGAGAATTACACATAACTTATCTCTTACTGTTGTGTTAAATGTATCAAGACATGTCAATGGCACTCAACAGAGGTTTCAAGAACTGAACTGTGCACTTACTCTATTTTCAGGTAAAGTCCTACATTACTGTGGGTATTTGCAGCAGTCATCTTGTTACTAATGTATTTTTCCTGTAGCGTTAGTATCAATAGTTCATGTTCAATTGTGATCATTCACCTTTTGTAAGATATATATATATATATATATATATATATATATATATATATATATATATATATATATATATATATATATATATATATATATATATATATATATATATATA